>JACDJE010001090.1:0-28388 GCA_016647715.1 Pavo muticus | reverse complement strand
CAGTATTCCACATCATAACATCATGTAGTGCATTGGGATTTAAAGTGTTAACACTCTAATCTGGCTACCTGCCCCTACACGTCATGGAGGGACGGGCTGGGGGTGGTGCGGCTTCTTTGGATTCCCAATGAAGAGGCAAGTGCTCCGTTAACTCTCTCTCTCCACTTTGTTTGATTTATCCGTCTCAATTAGATTGTATTATATTATATTATAGCTAGTAAAATAAGTTTACCTCCCTAGAGGTCTGTTTGTTTTTTTTTCCTTTCCTTTTCCCTTCCCCTTCCTCTTTTGGTGGTGGGCTGGGAAGGGGGCCCTTGGGCCCACTGTCCCTGTCACGGGCATAGACAGGTCCAGGTAACCCCGTGACACTTAGTCATAAATACATGCCAGCCAAAAGTAATCCTTTCTAGACTACAGATGATAAAAATTGTAAAGTATTCAAGATAAGGCAGCATAAATATTTCCCTTAGATTTTATTTTATTAGCAGCATTACACTGACAGACCACAGGGATCAGATCAAGTCAGTACTCTTCTCATCCATTATTACTGACAGTCTTTATTTCTTGCATAGGTGACCTTTACTACCTTTATGTATACGTTATAATACTGAATTGTGTTATATTTCTCCTATCTGCAAGTCATGAATGCCTCTCTACGCGAGTCTCGTCATCTTCTGTTCCAACTACATGTCCCAGATTCATCATTTTGAGCAGGATCAATAGCACAACTTGGTCTGAGAAAGCTTTACAGACTGCTTTCTTACACCAGTAATGAATTCAAATTTGAGCAATAATGCAAGCCATTCATACATCACATCATTTTGCTTCTCCTAAGTCCTAAAGCACTTCTATGTTTATATGACCTTATTTTACATCACCATACAGATGAAAACATCATCTGTTGTTGTTCACGTTATTTTTTCTTTCATTTTTTTTCTAAAACAGATATGATGAAACATAGGTTTTTGAATAGTTTTTTCTTTTATTTTGCTCAACATTAACTAAAATTTGGATCTATTTCATTCATTAATGAGTACAGCACAGCACTTCAACAGAAACAGTTCTCAAAATCTAGGCTCTGTAGCTATTCTCCAAATACATTGGTCACATAGAATATTCTGGCATTTAAGACTCAAAGCTCACCTAATTACTCAAGGTGTGAAAACTGCAGGGATTAGAATTATTTAGAGATCTTAAAAGTTCTTTGCTTGGTTTCTGTGCATGTTAAAAAAATAATTACAAATAAGTGTTTTGAAGACAGTTTAAAATCTGCTTGCTTCTTATTTTTTAGGACTTCCTGTCCAAATTTTGTCGTCTTTACTAAAGTACCATAAAGTATACAGAATAATGAATAACCAAGAAATTAATGATGAAGTTTAGAGTAATTAAACCCACATAAGATCACTCAGAATACAATTAAAGTAGTTGGCCTAGGAATTTTAAAAAGGTAAAAAATTAGTTCTCTTAAGGAGTATATAGTGTTTATTTTAAACAGTTAATAAATTCAGTGCAAAATTACTTTCCTTTTCAATTCTCTTAAAGAAACCACTTTACAAATAATCAAAACACAACTGGGCCTTTGTTAAAAAGAATAAATACAATGAGTTTCTTTGTGCACATTCCCTTGCAATTATAATCACTAGATTTCCTAAGATTTCATAGAGTAATTTGTAGCTTTAGGAGATAGCTTTCCTCAGTACATATTTCTATCATAATACATAAATTTAACAAGGTAGCCAACATTCCCTTGCACACCCAAACAGAGCATACACAAAAAGACAAATGTGGAATGAAACATTTGTCAGTATTAAACTGACAACATTTTTTGTAGTATAAAAATGAAGCAAGGAAACTTTCTAGTAAATCAGTGAAAACAGAAATTTTCTTTGTGAATAATGAAAGGAAGATTTAAAAAGATTACCTGCCAAGCAAAATGTCAAACCTAACAGACACAATTAACAGCCTTCCAAATATAAGCCCTTCCACCAATAGGACAATTTATTAGAATTAATATTACCCTGAAAAGCGATCATAGCCAGCCATTTTTCAATCTTTGTCAACTGATAGTAAGTTAGGAGAATAAATCTACTGAGGTGTTACTTCCAATGGAAGTTGTGAAGAAGCCGTGGACAGCTATATTTATGTGTATAAATACACAAACATACATAAATACACATACATGCACAAAAACAGCACTAAAAAAATTAACATAAAGAAAAGAGGAGTCTAATGAGTGGAACCTACCTGGCAGTGTACATTCCTTTTCAACACTAATTTCTAAATATAATTTC
This sequence comes from Pavo muticus, assembly GCA_016647715.1. Taxonomy (NCBI): domain Eukaryota; kingdom Metazoa; phylum Chordata; class Aves; order Galliformes; family Phasianidae; genus Pavo; species Pavo muticus. The sequence continues at coordinate 26,097 of JACDJE010001090.1, read as the reverse complement.
ATGTATATAAGCTGCTGACACCTTGACTAAAAATATGTGTCATATATAATAGATCTATTGGGTTACCTATAAATGATTCATCCCATTCTGCTCATTTCTCAAGCTATTTCAGAGACGTCACAGAGTCAGCTGTTTACATTCCACTAAACTCATTTTTTGGGTAGGTGTTATTACCTCCTCTGAAACTGCCAGTAGCAACAATTGAGCAGAGAGCACTAATTATCTCTTAGAACTGCCAGTCTTCAGAATAGGCTTTAATTTAGACATCAGTGACTGGAGACTCAAAATTACAGCCAACCTTATGGGATCTCTCCCTCCTTTTAAAAATCAGGTCCCTGCTGTGATTCCTGAACTCTCAGGTTTTCTTCCTGTGACCATTTCTAGAAGATGACCAATTCTTCTACAGAGAGTACACATGAGATGAAAACAATAACTTTACCCAGAAATTATCAATTTTTTGCTATAGACATGTCCTTTAATGCCATCTCCTGACTGAGACAAGAGAACTGAAACTCAGACATCAACTCTGCTCATCAGGTACATGTCATGAGTTCAGGTCCTACACCATGACCAAACTGTCTTCCTGTGACCCAACATCCCTGTGGACTAAGGACTTACAGCTCTCTCTCTACTTTAGTTAAGGACACGTTGCCTTCAGAGACCATAAGTAAAAATAAAAAAATCACAATTTTGATCAACCATGCATTGATATTAATACCTTAGCTTACACAGAGTTATTCTTCCTTTAACTCTATAACTTAATTGTTAATATTTTATCATAGGTTCATTTAGAGCACAAGAGAAAGGGATGAGTGTTTAATTACAGCATTTTTACTTAAATATTCAAGCGTAACCAAGACAGTAAATGCAATGTTCACCCAGCCAGACTGGTAATTAAAGAAAACAAGGTAACCATTATTTTCAGTTGTTTGTGGATATATTGGGACTTTAGGCATAGACTTTCTCTGAAAAGGTCATATCATTCTTCAGAAGAAAAAAGAAAAAGAACAAAAACCCAGAGATTCCTTTTATTTCTTTGTATATCACTATTCTAAAGCAGGTCTGAAGTGAGAAACTAGCCAGGGTTTCAGAACTCCAGTGGAGACATCTTCCAGCTAATCTGACCTCCTTTCCAACAGTAATAACCCCCCAAAAAAAATTAAGAGTTCAGACATGCCCTTGATTTGTTTTAAAGGGCACATTCTGCTTTTGAAAACAACATCAGTTCAGATAACTCCTGAAGCTTTCTGCAATAACAGCATTCAGGAAAAGATTATTGAGAAATTTGTATCTATAGTATTAACTCTCAAGCTTCCCTGGCTATTTTAGGAGTCTTGTTTTAATTACACTGCACAAGTGAAATTAAGGTTGCCTGACTGACAGAATCTAGAAGTCTGCTACAGTTTGTAATACTGCTCAGAAAAGCAGATACTTTTACCTGTGAAACCAAGCAGTCTCTCAGAGGTTTTAGGTGAAGGGTGCATAGGGGAGGGCAACGTGACCCAAAGGAAAGACACCACTTCAAACCCTGCTTCTAGTTTTTACAGACTCGCACACTCTTACCATAAGTAATTTTTCAGAGGGATGTGTTAATCTTCTGTGAGAAGGGCACCAGGCCCAAGGTTTTGTTATACTTCAACTTGCTTCATACAACTTTTCAACCATACCCATACAGGAAAAGTGACTCTCATTAGTGTACTCTGCCTGTTAGATCTAAAGACCATAAAATGATTCACTACATTTGTTTGGTGCCTTCAACTAGCTTTTTCTTTTACGAAAGATTAACTAACAGCCTTATCAGACTTAATTCTGACTAGGCTAAGCAGGGTTATCATTAAGGGTTGACAGAAACCAAAAAGGAGCATTGACTCAGTTAACAGGGTGGCACCAAAAAGTCTATGCAGACTACAGAGTGGAATTATGGAATCAGAGCTTCTGGAGACCTCCTAGTTTAATCTACCTGCTCAAAGCAGGATGAACTATAGCAATTTGCTCAGGACTTTGTTCTGTTGCTTCTGAGCATCTCAAAGGATGGAGACTCCACAACCCTACCAAGCAACCTGTTCCTCTGTTTGACCAACCCAATTGTGGATAAGCTTACAGTTACACTGAACTTCTTGTGTTTCAATTTGTCAGTTATCTCCTGTCTCTTCATTAGGCACCACTGGAAGAAGAGTATGGCTCTCTCTTCTTTACTCCCTTTAATCTGTTATTTAGCTACATGTATACATATATGTACACGTATAAAATCTAGCACACTCATCCCCATGCCCAAAGCCTCCTCTTCTTCAGACCAAGCAATGCAAGCTTTCTCTCTCTCCATCCTACCATTTATGTTAGACTCTGCAAGTTCAGCACTCCAGAGCTGTCTCAGTAACACCGCATAGAAGTGGCAACCTGCTGGCTGCTGTGCTCTTTCTAATGTGGGCTTAACTGCTGTTGACCTTCCTTGCCATGAGGGTGCACTGGCAGCTCACATTCAACTTAGTGTTCACTAGGACATCCTTTTCTGAAAAGTTGCTTGGTGGCTGGTCAGTTCAAGTCCACACTTGTGCATGGAGTTTTCCCATCCAGGTGCAGATTTTCACACTTCTGTACGAAGTTCTTGTCAACCTGTTTCTACTATCCTGTTCTTTTAAATGGTAGTGCACCACCTGATCTATCAGTAAATCTTCCCAGTCTATGAATTTGCAGGGGCTGCACTGCCTCATTCAGGTAACTGAAGCGTTAAAACAGTTCTGCCTCCAATACGATGGCTGGAGTTACTGGCCTCCACACTGACTTCATGCTGGCAATGATAACCCTTTGTACCTGGCAATTCAACTTCAGTCTGGCTCTAAAGATACTACAAGAGATAACACTGGAAGCATTGTTAAAGCCAAGGTGGAGGGGAAAAAAAACCAACATACATTTACTGCTCTCTCCTCATCCTCCGAGCTGGTCATTTAATTGCAGAAGGCTGTTGGGCTGCTCAAATGTGATCTTGGCTGAACAGTGAACTTCTCTCTGTATCAGGAAATTTTAAATCCTGTCTTCGGATGCTAAGTATGCGAATCAGCTGTAATGCAAACCATTTACAGCTCCTCTGGAGTCATCTGGAGGAATCTAAAAACTAAACCCTGCAATAATGTCTACTATGATCACAACAGCCTTCAGAATTCTGCTACTTATGAAGGTGAAAACTGCTGCAATCTCATTTTTACCAAAGTGCAGTCAGTAGAAAGCAATATTTCTTATGTCTACTTATATAGAAAGGACCTTGTTTTCTCTAATCAAAAGGAAGCAAGCAAATAAACACTGCCAAGGAAATCCATCTTTCTTCTTCCATATAAAAGTATAGAACTAACTTGCTTCAAAACAGATCTTCAGAAATCAAGTTGATCGTTTCTTTTACTGACATGAAATACTTGAATGACCAATAGCAAACCTTTGCAACACCAAGTGCAAAGGGCAGGCATTCTTTCCTGTTTCCTTGAGGGAAAAAACAGAACAAGTGATACAGAGGTTATGAGCTTTTATAATCCATGTTCTTAGATTTGTTTTATTACTCTCTGGATTTGTATTTTTAAATGGGAGTGTGTATTTACACTCTAATCTGGTCACTAAATTTGTTCATTTGAGGAGTCCTGTAGGCGTAAAAAGGGCCACACAATGAACACTGATATTTAGCCATAGCCTAAGCAGCCAAACAAAAAATCCAAAAAACAAAAACAAAAAACAGTATACAAGGACAAACCTGTTTGCAAATAAATGAAAAAGCAAAAAGCCATTTGGCCTAAGGATCAGTGCCACATCACATGGCAAGAGAGACAGAGGCGTAATTAATTGCCTGGATTCAAATGTAAATTTGTGTTATTTGAATTTTGCAGTCTAAAGGCAAGTTCAAAAATACTTCAGGACTGATGTGTTCAAAAGACAGAAAGTGTTCAAAAGAAATGACAGTCCTCTGCAAGCTCTTACCCTACACAAGAAAAGGCATTGCACGTTGCATATTAATTGCTTAGCAAACAGTTCTTTGTCTGAGTAAGTCTGAAATCTGAAACACTCTTATCCAGCAATACATTAGCTAGTGCTAATAAGTAAGGACTAATGTATATTTGGCAGCAAATGATTTGTACTGAGATTGAATTTGTAATCACTGCTGCCATTATTTCAAAATCCATCAACATCGTCAAATATTGGAAATTTTAGTAACCCCAGAAAAGCACACCAATCCAAAGCAATAATTAAAACCACAGTGATTCCCAATCTCCTTTAGACAGCTTCCTATGCAGTTCTGACTTTATTTTCTCTTATTCTGGAGCATTTCTAATGTTCCCTGCTGGAAATCATTTATCAGTTTAATGAACACATTCAAGGAAGGCTAACCATAGGGGTGGAGGAGGGATGATACGATTCCTTTGTTACTCACACAGTATAACTACCCATCTTTCAGTAAATTTGACAGACTCCAAACATTAAATTAACTGAAATGAAAACCTCATTTTGAACTGTGCTTTCCCATACATATCAAACAGTCTGTGAAATGCCTGTAGATTTTATATCCAAATCCATTAAACACACTGGGAAAAAAAAAAAAAGTATAGAAAATTCATGGTTGAATATGTGCTCACAGAAACCTTCCATACTTTGTTAACTTCATAGCTGAATTGATCCATGGGGTGCGAGGCAAAGCACTGAGCATACTAAACAGCACAGCAAAGACATAAATGGAAATGGAATGGCAAATCAAGTGAAATATGAATATTCAAAAGAATCTTACCATGTACACTGTACATATCTAGCTTTTGGTGTACAATCAAGCACATAGAAGTATATTGATCAGCAAGGGCTCCTCACTGGAAGTCTGCAAACATTTAAAAGAATGATGTTCCAGAGCAGTGAAGAAATGCGATCATTTACTTGACTAAAGTAAATTTTTTGTATTGTAACCAGTTGTGTAAATGCATGTCACAGGCAGGAATACACACAGTGAACACTGAATATTCAAACATTGCAGTTCTCCAACACGAAGCACGCTAACAGCTCGAGCTTCAAACACAATGCTTAATTTGCTCTCTCTTGATAAAGCACTATACACAACTATCTAAAAGTCAGTAGGAGGAGGTTAATGGCAGTGAACTAGAATAAAACTAAATGTCACTACATCTTACTTTTCTGTAAAATCTTCTAAGTAGATAAGACATGTTCAGAAAGCTGTAAAATATGCCCTTTGCTTACAAGAAAAAGGTCAGTTCTGTGCTAACAAATTGTAATAGGTTAGTCATAAATGATCATATCAGCAGCTGAAATATGGTACCTAACATATAATTTAAATATTGTTACAACTACTTGATTTAGAAGTCCGCATTGCACAGATTAAAGTGATGCAATTCATGAAAATATTAATGTGATATCATGAAAGAAAAAATTACAAATTTCATAGCAGTGAAACATGTCTAAATAAGCAATTGTACAGTTGCCTTTGGCATTAAAGACTAATACAAGAAATGCTTAAAGATATTCTGTGAGGTGATTCTCAGTTGCTGTATGAGACCAGCTTCTCAGACCAATCGAGTCTGCTGGGTTTCAGGATAAGCAAGCAGAGGTTCTGCAGCTCCTTGCATGCATCACCCCATGAGAGTTTGAGAGCTGCATGACTCCTGGAATCTGGTTTTATACAGAAAAGCACAGAACATAGAGCAGACTACTACCACCCACTTCTCCCTCAATAAAATAATAGACACAACACAGCCAGTATTAGGTAGAAAAAACCTAATACCACAAATGCAAACTCGGGATAGTTCTTTTACGATTAAAAAAACAGTTCTTGTCATAAGTCCGCATGAGGTTGTTGCAATACCTCTGATACCTGTGATCCAAAGTGTTATAATTTAAAAAAAACCTTTTATGGAGTTGAATGTTAGTTCTTCTTCCTGTTCCCATGTCAACAGTTCTGATGGAGCTAGCACAACAGTTGTCCCAGTCTGAGAGGACTCAAGTCATGAAGTCAGGCACTGCTAAGAAAATTAAGAGTTGCATCCCAGCTGCTCAGAGGTGGTAATGTTGATACTCTGTTCAGTATATTCTTTGGGATATTTCACAAGGATTTATTATAGCACACAACATAGTCAATAACCAAAGACTAACTACTGATACTATTTTAATTCACAATTGCTATTAAGACTCAATATGATTGTGGCTGGGTTTTTTTTGTTTGTTTGTTTGGTGGTTTTTTTTTTTTCCTATAACATTGTATTGTATCATGTATTTCAAAAGTGGCAGAGCACTTAAAGACCAGCATATACATGGAATACTCATGGTGCTGAGCCAGGAATGCATTCCGTTCTAACACATACTCACACTCAATACAGTAAAATTTATTCATGCCAATACTTCACAAACGCAAGTATGTGATCAGTAAGCACATATGCTATTACTATCAAAACAGGTCCCCTCTCCATTCAAACCAAAGCACTTAGCTCTGAAATAGCCCTTTGAAGTGGCATTTCTACTGATGCTATTACAGTGCCAAGTCTGTTAGTGCATCTGCTCAACCTGTGTGGTGGACTGTGCTACTACCCATCACTCCCAGGTTAACAAGCCATTTGTCTACAATAGACTTTAAAAAGATGACACAAAAGGACTAAAGTAGTTACAGTTTTTGTGCCCTTTTTGAAAACTGAACATCTATGCACTAAGTTAAAGCCCACTTGGATTGTGCAGAATATCTTGTTTTTAACTTCACATTCACAGAACAAAGATAAAAGGAGGAACTTCTATAATGTTCATTTGATCCACACTGAATGGTATGTTTCACAGATCATGGGAAATACAACTCTTACGAAAAAAGCATAAATGGCCTTCAAGTAGGAAAATGGAAAAGAGATGCTCCAATTTTCTATTTACTTCTAAGCTGATTAAAGGAGAAACAAAAAAGAAAGAAACAATACACATGAAATTCCTGCTGATGTTTCAGATCAGTTCTTAATTTTTATGTTTTGTTATATGAATGGAGAAAGATCAAGTTGCAGAGAGACCAATGAAATGCTCCATTTCTCTTTAGCTAAATCAGATTCTGAATGACTCTAAGCTTCTAAATACTTGCTTAAAGTATCTTAGTGTTAAATCTTCTTCTAATTTCTTAAGCTTCTATCTCCCCTGAGCTCTCTTCTTTATCCGCTTTTCTCTATCTAATAATATAGTTTTCACACAAATGTGAGCAGTCCTGATCCTAATTTTTCCCCCCAATGATAAACACTTAAATTTTAAATTTTTAAAGAAATGTTTACTATTCCATCTGTAATGTTTTTTAGTGAAATGAATTTCCCAACCATTCCCCCACAGTTCAGAAGTAAATAAATGGAGTCATGCATACCAAAAGCCAATTTACTTGTGGGAATATTCTACAAGCACCTTTTGTTTTATTAAACTAGCTTCACTATCGCTACAGTGAATACAAATTGGAAGAACTACTAGCCAGGAAAGCATGATTTCATTCTTTCTAAAATAAGAGAAAGAGATTTCTTCCATTCCCAATATCTAACAATAAGACAGGGCAGTTGTCAGATGAGCACAAATTTTGTTGTTGTTTTCTTTTTTTCCAAAGCATAGGCTTATTTATCTCTGTAGATAAATTATGCAAATCAGGAGGGATATGCTAAAGAAAAAAAACAAAACTGTTTGGATCTTGGACAAAGAAGTCCAGATAGCTTCTCAACCATTCACCTAATACATGGTTCTATAATCTAGGGCATTATTTTACATGAATTTTCCTACTATATCACCATTCATGCACACATGGGCTGTTATTAAGGCCACTCTACTTTCCTTACAGTGCAATCACTCATCACGAAATCTGCAGTCCTTTCTATCATTAAAAATAATTTAAGACACTTAAAACTCTGATTACGAAAAAAAATTCATAAAGGGAGAAAAAACACAACTTCCTTTATTAAAGAAGTTTTAAATATGTTAAGAATGGCAAGAATGTAGGGTCTATACTTAGTTTTTACTCACAGCAGTTCATTTTACTTACACAGAATTTAATACACTTTCCATAATGGTTTTATTTCAAGCTTCTTTTTGCTGTTACCACTGTTGTATTTAGAGAACCTATTCCTTCATATTTTGACGAAACGTTTTACACAGAGAATTCTCAAACCAGCACTGTGGTGAATAGCATCATATTTCATAAATGTTCTTCAAGTGTTTATTATTGTGACAAGAGAGTTATTCTAGAACCAGAAAAGCAGAGAGATTTTCTGGTATTACCTGAAAAGTGGAGAAATATCACAGGAAACAAAATATCAGTGGGCACCTGTGAATTCAGAGCTCTCACATCAAGGCTAACAATCAAAAAACATTTCAGTCTCATCAGTAGTGCTTGGAAGCTGAACACACTCATTGCTGCAAAGCTCCAGACAGCATTAAGTGAGGAAAGAAAGTTCTCATCTATCAGCTATTTCAGAAGCTGCTACAACAAAGCAGCTAAGGAGCCTGCAAAACTGGCATTTACTCCTACTTCACATCCACTCATTTCTGGCCTAGCACAGCTGTAATTTTCAGTGTGTTCTTCACAGTCTGTGTCACCTGCATAAAAACTTGCCACTTAGCAGTACCAATTCAACTGTACTTATTAATATCCATATGAGGCAGATCTTGCTTTTTCCTTCAAAACCAAGAAATAATCTATTAAAACAGTTCCGTAACTGTCAATTACAGTTTTATAAGATAAGCATTTGCTTCAGTAAATGTCTGAAAAAAGAGCAATAACTGTAGTTTTGCTGGTTTTATTTGTCTGTTTTGAGGGGTTATATTTACACACTGATGCCAGAATGAGCAAATATGATACATCAACTGGACCTTCAAGTCTATCCACATCGATATTTCTTCGCAATGAGATCAAATGAAGAGTCACTTGTCTATCCTTCACTTCCCAACAACACAAACACAAATGAATTCACCAGATCTAGCACTAAATTGCCGTGAAGCTTACAAAGCTATTTTTATCACAACACACATAAGACTTTCTAATGGATTTTCTTTCCATAAGACACTTCATCATCTTTATAAATTTATTTTCTGTAGACAAAATTTAATTTGTTGTAGACAGGATTAAAAGGTCATAAACAAAACGCTGTCATTCAGTTTGCCCTTTAAAGTCATCTCAAAATATGATATATGATCTGTTTAATTATGTTAGAATTTGGTGTGACTGAATAACTTCACCAAGATTGGCCTATGTAACAGGGTAAGCATCACTGATCAGCTTACAGCATGCATTACTATCACAATGAGAAGACTAACAGTATGCAACTAACATCACACACTGTTAAATTGCTACGAGCTAGGTATCTTAAACATTCACAGCAGCTCTTTGCAATCGTAAAACAAAGAGTTAGGAAGCACAAACATCAAATTTTATTGTCACAAGGCATAACACAGTATGCAGAAGGGAAATGGAGACGAAAAAGACCACTACTTACACATGATAGTTTTCTCACCCATCTGCTATCTGCACATTGTGGAGATTTTAAGCCTGTAAGGGTTCAAAAAAGCAAGTATTTAAGTTCACAAAAGGAAAGCCTGGAGAAAAGTTTTTAATCTGAACAGAGAATGGAACCCAGGTAACTACTCAGCACACAATGATTTCCCCTCAAATTTCTCCTTATCTAACACGTGTTTGTGGGAACAAAAGATCAACCACTAAATTTTTCCTTTTAGCACAGTGAATGTGCAAGCACATACCCAAGAAACACACACAGGAGGAGAACTATACTGAAACAAAAGCAAATAGTTCTTAAATAAACCCTAAACCTAACTGGAGACAAACAGAAGTCAATTCTTCTCTGCCTACTATAAATGATCTGTAAATAGTCCAGCAGTTTCACAGATGTGTTTTTCTTTAAAGTAACAAAAAAAACTTGACCTATGGAACAGGTCATGTGCAGCAAGCTTCTGCTCAGTGTTCTTCCAGGTCTGCAGTCACCTTGGCTCTGTAATATTGGGATTATCTGGGTAGTTCTCACAGCCATATGGAGTAGCCTTAACAGTCAGGGAAGGCCCCGTTACTATTGGAGATTAATAAAATGCTGGTTACAAAAAAAAAAAAGATGAAAATAATCATGGTGGCAGAGAAGTAACAGCTTTCTTCCAAATAAGCCAATAATCTACCCAGATTTCTAAAGCTTCAAGATTTTATCTTCATATTTCTAATGAAACTGGATGGTAAAACACACACAGAAGTACCAATATTTTGTGCTAGCGTGTAACCCTTGGAAACAAACTGAAGTGTCTATAGTTTTTGAAGAATGTTTCAGTTAATGAACCACCCAGGTTCCTACAAGCCTCTTTCAGGTCATGAGAACAGATGTCCCAGTTTGGTCAGGACAGCTGAGACATCCTGAAGAAAAAAAATAAGCTCCTATTTTTACCAGACTTTTCTCCTGAAAATAGTATTTCACCTCCCTGTCTTATTCCATATTCTCCTATGGTGGAAGAGTAGAGGACAGAGAATTCACATAAGCATCACATGACCTGATGCAATGACTCTAAGCTTTTCTTTTTCTTTTAAGATTTCCCATTTTAAAACACAAAGCTCTGAAACACCTTTTAATAGAACAAGCACATTGGATGTTTGGTTCAGTGAAGGTTTTTTGATTGTTTTAAGCAAAACCATGAGCAACCATTTAAGATAGAACTCTCCTAACACCCATTCCCTCAGTCCTTAATCGTTTCTGCAAGTGTTTTGGGCTCCCAGTATGTACCAACCAAGAGCTCCATTTGCTGTTGTAATACATCTGAATTCAGGTGGAGGTTTCTTGTGTCAATCTCCCTTATCTTAGCCTCTCTCTCCAACACCTGCCCTTATTTTTATTTTTTATAAACTGCTTCATTGCAGGCTGATCCCAATAAGTGGTTTAAGCAGTTACTATTTTAATGACAACCCTAAGAGTACTTAACTTTTCAAAATAGGTCTCTGATATTCTATTTCACTTCTAACCTTTAATTCTCAAATGATACAGACAAAATATGTTAATCTCTCACTGGATTATGATAAGGATTTAAATGAGTTCAGGTATCAGCTCATTGCAAAGTGGCTAGATGAATGGTAAAAGTAATTGTCAGAAGTGACCACTGTTTTTCACTACTCAGTGGATTTGATATATCCTCAACTTTATTATCCATAAAATCTTCAGCTTTGCCCTGACATTTAAGTAGCAGGAGGCACTTATTAACCTGAGATAATTTCCTGTTCCACTGACATTATCTCCTCATTTATATTGTTAGAAAAGAAGGATTATTCACAAAATGAACTTATTCATAGAGACATTCTGAATATTGGTGTTCAAATCCTGAATAACAGAGATTTTGTTAGAGATTAGAAGTTGCTTATTTATGTATTAATTTACTTAATGATGCAAATAAAGTATTTGAAGACTTTCAGAACTAGTAAACAGCACAGAAAAACTAATTAATTGTTTTTAGTTGTAAAAACTCTAAGAAAACTTTAAGGTAGGTTAGTATCATGTGAGAGCTTTGGAGCTCCTTCAAATATTAATATGCTTTACAGTTAAAGTTTGAATCCAGCTTTATTAGAAGCCAAAAGAACTGTCTTTCCTGCTAAGGAGGTAGCTCTATCACCTGGCTAGCCTTTTTCAGTGGCTTTTTAAGTGTTTATCATTCAAGCTAAGAAAAACTGTACAGCATCAGAACCGTCACAAGGTTAAGAAAACACTGAAGTGCATACAAACAAATAATAAGACTAGGAAAGTTTCATCAAAGAACAGAACGAAAAGAATTAAGTATGCGTATTAACATCGGTGGGCCTCTCATGAAAGAACATGCCATGGTAACACTTAAACAGAACACCTGTCCTGGAGCAGAACAAGATGCACAGGGTTGTTTGTGATGTGCTTGGCTACTTCCCAATAGTTAAACATGATAAGGGAAAACCCAGGATACTGGTGACTCACGTCAGCCCAGTGCAGCCACACTCCAGAACCAAGCCCATAAAACCCCGACCACCAGATTCTGGCACTCTGTGCACTCTGACAGGTTTAGCAAGCTGATTTCAACCAACCAAATATAACAGTTTTCTGCAGGATCCTACTGAACAGTTGTTTCCACTGTACAAAGTGGTTTACCCATAATTTCTGACAGGTAATTCAGAAGGTGTAAGAATATAGAGAAGAATATTAAAGACTTCATCTCTCCATGAAAAATGTGAAAGAGAAAGCTGGCTTCACTGCAGAGGATCCGCTCTCCCTGCACAGCACTACTGCAACCCAAGGTGTTCACCTGTAAATCTATTTTCAAACTGTATAAGAGATGTAAAAAACCTTTTCTTGAGGAACATTCCCCAGAACTGTTCTTGAAATTCTATTAGTCTTACATCCAGTTAACTTATACATTTTATTATGAAATATTTTTTACTCCAGATAACCTCATGGTCCCACGTTTTACTGATTTTATGCAATTCCAGGTACATGTATGTTATTTTAATAACAGCACTACAATATTGCCTTCACATAACTCAGAACACACACACATATACATGCACAGACTCACATGTCCAGAATTCTAAACAAGTTGTTTCATGAATTAACTCCCTTAAGGTATCAGAAGTAATCTACGTGTCAGTAGTGAGAGAGAGATGAAAACAGCATGCTTTCACTGAGCTTTAGCACGGGAAGCTATTCAGTTCTCATTATACTGCATATATCTTTCATCCCAATTTATTTCTATAGGACAGAGTATTAAATAAGGTTCACTTCTTTAATAGACAACAGTTTTCTTAAATTGTTTTGCATGCAAAAACCTCCTGTAGCATCAATCAGAAATAATCTATTGCCATCAGTAAGCAAGTTTATTCCCTTTTCTATTAAAACTAGTGAAAGAATAATGAAGTCTTTACAAAATATATTCTTCTTTCCAGCTGAGCTGTGTTTTAAATTCTCTTTTGACTGTGTAACAGATGCCTTAGTGCTTCTGCTTTGTGCCTGCTTCCCTACCATGTGGTGTTTGTTACACAACCTGCTGAGAGACCAGTCATCCAGACAGGACCAGCAGAAAAATGGGATCTTCATGAATAAACATTTGCTTAAAAATAAAATTTTATCATTTTACCGTGGTTGCTCCACATCTGTAAATTGAACTAAAACTAAGTGAAACCTACTGCAGAGCTTTAGCTTCCATGGCATTGAGGTTTTTGCAAGACAAGAATCTGCATTAATACAACAGCAGTGTCTCAAAGCTCGTAAGCTTCCCATCAAGACCATTATTTCATCCCTTTAGGTGTTCTGATCATCCTCCATTTCTTTTCCAAGATAAAGCAAGGAAAAGAAAGAATAAGAAAGTGGAGTAAGGAATAGAAAAAAATGCTTTCAACATCTGGATTTGTTTCTTTCCAATATAATTTATTAGTAATGTATTAATTATAATGTATTAGCAAGAACAGTCTTGTCCTAAGGAAGGACAACACTGATACATCCATAACATCTATGATTAAAGATCTCCTATAAGGTTACAAAATATAAATAATTATAAAGGAAAAAGAAGATGAATCAATTTTCAAAAAGTCTGATTGCAGATGTCCCAACTGAAAGACATTTTAAGGGCTGTATTTTCACATGTGCAGAATGAGTCTTATGAATTGAGTGTTACTCCAGTATTTAAACAGACGTTCGAAAGTACCAGGCACTTTAAAAGCATGGCCTTAGCTTTCAGCACTTGAACAAAGCAGTCATGCAGGAACACACAGAAGACTCTTCCTTTATTTTCAACTCTATTTTTTGTTTCATTTTGTTATTCCTAGACAATATGTGTGTGGCATATGGAATGAAAACAGTATCAGGAAGAAAGCATTAACAAAGGAGTTATTCTAGAACATCTTCTGAAAAAAAGCCAGCGGGCATTCTGGCCTGATTAAATTAATTTGACATCTTTTCTTTTGTTTTTAGTTTTCTTTTTTTCCCCCTCAAGAAAATACACATCACAGCAACTAACGACCACATGAGGAGAAAGAATAAAATACAGCAGTTTGTCTTTCATTCCATAAAAAGAAAATTCGCTAGGAAAGACCATACATGTCTACAGCACACAGAAAAACTATCATTAAAAGTGTTCATTTTTAAGTTTATTTTAGCAGTCACTATTGATTTTAACATAATCATCATCAGCTGAGTATTGATGTACTGTACTATTTTAACAACTATGATGAAGTCGTATATGTTTAGATATTAGCCTCTGTAGTGTGTTATTTTGTTGGGGTTTTTTTTGCCACATTATTTTTATTCTCCTATACAAATCCTTGCTTCTTACCTCCTATAACCCTACCTCTCTCATCACCTTGCTTAGAATTTCAAAACAAGAATATTAAAACTAAAACCTGTATGAAGTTTTCCTAGGATTGTCCTACAACATGCTATGAATGTTACCAACCAGATGTCTAAGCTTACCTCACAATAATTCCTTTACTGTTAGAAATGTACCACTATGCTTTTCCAAAGACTATACAACAGAAATAGTCTGTCCCCTGAAAATTTTGAGAAAAAATATAACCTAACAATGCATGAATTACAAAGACATTAATATCCTGCAGATCATGAAGCAAGACAGAAAATATAAACTCATTATTCTGAATTACCAGATGCATATAACAGCTCTTTAATGGATGACATAATGAAAAAAAAGACCAAACTAACTGAAAGTCAAGGAAGGTAGAGACAGAAACGTGACCTAACTTTGCTTAATGAACAGCAGATATTTCAGAAGGTATTAGCTTTGCCTTTCTCTATTTAAAATTGGAAGCTTTATTCTTTTTGCCAACTCTTCCCCATCTTTGAAGTCCATCCTTAAAAAACGTTCTGAATGCAACACACATCATAAAAGCCAGAGAAATTATTGACTCAAAGTTTTTGAATGCACAGACTGAAAGAGGAAGTTCCAGGGTATAAAAAAAAGCATGACTGCAGAATAAAAGCAGGACAGCTCACCAGAAATCTGAGTTCCTTGAAATCAAAGAATGAAACTATTTTCTGGTGCCTTCAAGTATGACTGTGGGAAGAAATACGCTGGAGCCCTGAGTAACACCAAATTATCTTCATAACCGTGTCATTCAGACAATATAAAATGGTCCATAAAAAGAGCTATGATACTAAGATTTTCAATGTTCTGTTTGCCTAATATTCCTTTTCCTGTTAAATCAAACTGCTGATATTTATTATGTCATCCTCTACAATCATCTGAAAATGCAAAGGAAGAGCAAAACAATTTCACGTGTTCTGAAACAAAAATACAGACTGAAATCTTTTTAAGAAACAGCTTGCATATTAAGAAGATTCAGTTTTTATATTGTAATTAATATCTTGTGAAAAAAACATTTATGCTTATTACTGTAAGATGTTCTTAGAATATCTTCTTGAAATGTCAGAGGCTCCATAGTTAAGAAAGGCTCTCGTTATTTCCATTTCAAATGCATGCCAGTTTGAAACATATACATTTGTCCATCAGTGAAAAAAATCAATCATTCTGAAACTGATAAACCAAAGGTGTTTGAAATGTTCTTTTCACAAAAGTTACCCCAAATTGATTTCCATATGCTCAGCAATTAGAAATGGTAAGGTCAAATGCTGTCTCTCTGCTACAGCATGAAGGAAAAGCAGACTCATTTTACCATGTTTTTATACTAGACATCTACATCTAGAATACCCCTAGCAAGAAGAGTTAAGACAACAGCAGAACTACTATGGTCATAAAGCTTTTCTATTTGAGGCCTCACCACACAGTGATTCTCTCAAGAAAGGAGACGTCTTTCTAAACAACTCAGTACATTCTTAGAGTTAAGAAAAAGACCCACCATTTTACTGATACTACAAAAAACATTTCTTAAAGTTCTGTTTCAATAAATCTAAGTGCTTACAGCAGCTGTACAAATTCCTATTTACTAATCAGGAAGAACAGTCCAGCAAATAGGTATTAGGTATTGCTGCACATACGTGAAGAATTCAGCCAAGTATAACACCACTCCCTGGGATGAGATTGTTGCTTGGAGTGCATTATACAGCGTTGGTTTCTATCCTGAGGGCATCAAGTTCTTGAAAGAATAAAAGTAAGTTGTTTTCCAAGGAAAGCTTTAGAAGTACAGCTTCCAAGATCTAATGTTCTGTTGAAACAGATACAATAGTAGAAGCTCCCCTGGAGGTTACTTACTTTACTCTTTTTACTACACACCTTTTAAAATCTTTCTATAGGCTTCATTTCTGTCTGACACATTGGGGAAAATTCATAGCTTGGGAGTTCTAGGCTGGGGAGAAGGTTATCAAATTGTCATTCATCAGTTTACTTGCTATCTATCTTTCCACTCCGAATATTTTTGTGCTCAGGAGTAGGGAAAGAATGGATTCAGAAGAGAAGCAGGGAGACAGGGGTACTAACCCCATCGGTGAGTACCAAAGGGAAACAAATGTACGCAGCAAAATAAATCAAGGTCATGAAAGGAAAGCAAAACGCAGGCACAAGAGCAAGGCAGCCCCACAGAACTCAAGTAGGAAAAAAAAAATGCAATGAAGAAGTGGAGAAGCTCAAGGGCAATGAGGTGAAACTCAGAGGAAGTGGAACTAACGGATACCGCAGAAGTAAAGAATCAGAGGAGTTGGAAAGAGATACTCATTTTATACTATATCTGCCTTTGCTGCAAAAGCATGACAAACTTTTGAGGACACGCTTGTGTTTTTGTTGACTGCCCATCTCAAGCACTGAAAAGGCCATACGGGATACCTACACCAGACAAAAATCTATGCCCTCATTTAATGACAGCAAACCAACTTTGGTCAACTAAATGATTGCAAGCACTTGCTTTAATGCATTTCAAATCCATTCAAATATGTTGAAGACTAGCTTTATTATATCGCCTGTTCTACCTCGGTCTTTCTGCTCTAATTCTATACCTTTTTATTTATTTTCCTATATCCAACACGGAAGTAATAAGTAACAATGAATCCTAATAATGCGTTCTAGCTAACAAAACATTAATCATATTACATATTTATATAAAGTCTGGATGAAATCAGTAGTGCCTTGGGATCCGTGAGTACATAGTTAAAGCACTGAGAAATTCTGGCCCATGTTCAGCGATACAGAAATAACTCCAAAGCTCACTTTTTTAGTTTCTGTTGTTAAGAAAATAGAGAATAGTACTATAATATTCAGAATAAATGCTTTGAATGAATTTTGTATAGCCAGATGTACATGAATGTGTAGCAAAATTTTCATATAATTATTATATTTGATAATTAATAATTTCATTACACATGTGAGAGAAAATTGGTGAAAAAATCAGGTTTATATTACACAAAAATTATGTGCATAGATGCATAAAGAATCAAAGTGTTTTTTAGAAAGACTGAATAACAAAGCAGTATATGATTAAGTTGGTATTAATTTTAAGAGAAAAGACTTTTCTAAGGCATTCAGTAATATTTACATATAAAATATTATCTACCATCATACAGCAATGTTTGTTTTGTGTCAATGTTTCCTAAGTGACAATTCCCAGAGTGCAATTCATACATAAAATTCTTGTCAGAGCAACAGACGCTTTCCTTAAAGTTTTCTAAACAAAAATAAAAGCCTTATAAAGCTTTTTGCTATTCAGAATTAACTCAGCATATGGAACTGTGAAAAAAACAGAAACACACACAGTTATTACATAAAAATGGAAGTCTCAAATCTATCTACAAATATTCCAGCAGTCTTTTGGTATGATATTCAATTAACAATTAATGGTCCAAACTAAAAACCTTGAAGACTGTTAGCCTTCATGAAAAATTTGAGACAATCCAGTGGATTATACTTGTCTGTGGAACCATCTAAGTTCCCAAAGTTCTGACATATAGCTTGGCTCAACTCATCACTAAGAATGAAGTAGGGAGGAACAAGGGGAATGACTTCATTGCATTTAAACATGAACACATACTCTTCACCAGGTTAAAAATCATACATTCATGCACCTCTACTCTATTACGTCTTCACTGCTGAATTGAGATTGGAAGACGGTGCAAACGTAAAACTAATTTTAGTAACGAAAAGCTCACATTTGCTGTGTAGGAATTAACAGAGCTATTTTTTCGACAACAATATAGTTAAAATTTCAAATGCAAACATCATAAATTACTGACACTCAGATTGTGGAATCTCTGCATAATTTTGTAATGAAAATGAACTGAACTGCCATCGTTTCTAATGAATCAACTTGTTTTACCTTCATTCTTACTATCCAATTAAGCTTTTCTATCTTTCAGCAATATTTGATTATGAAGTTTTCTTGCCAGAAAACATGAGTTTAGTAATGTCCAATGCCATAAAGCAAGCAAAAAAAAATCCATAAATATTGAAGACATGCACAATCTGACTACTTGTGGAGATTTATTAACTTTTTATCAAATGTTGAATAATTACTTCAGGCTTCATGGCTATATGAATATTTCTATTATGATATTTGATCTTGCCTAAAATTGCTGCTTCATTAAGATGTCACCATCACAGTTCAAAATTTCACCTTTATTATTGTTTTTCATATGGCTTTATCAGTATGAACATTTATAGAAAATTAAATCTCTCTGTGATTCTTTTTCAATACAACTTCAAAAGCAAAACCTTCCCAGTTGTATATACTTTAGTTTGACTTTGTAATGTGACATGTCTTTGCACACTCAGTATTCTGCACTGCAATTACTAAACTAGAAATTGCTTGTAGCTCTACGTGGTCGCATGGAACACTCCATCATCCTGGTATCCCACAGGAAAAAAATTGCAGCAACACTCCTCTACAGCTAATTCTCCAAAAGCTGCCATAATATCTTCTGTTCTGAGCATCAGAGCAATTTAGTAGGCTTGGCAGGCATTCAGAGAACTGTTTGGGTTTTTAACGTCTGATATTGAACCCCAGTTATGAAAGAAAAAAAACAAGAAAATATAGACAACAACAACAAAATCCCCCTAAAGACAATAAGGCAAATAACTTTGCAAATAAGTGGGTGGGGAAGCAGAGGTGATAGAGATCCCTTTTCTTAGACAAGAGTCTCCAAACAATAAGGGACACTTGAAAGATTGTGCAGAAAACACAGCAAGACTTATAAGGAAACATATTCAAAGATTGGGAATATTTTTCCCTATTGCTTGAAAAGGTTTTACTTGAAAGTTGATTTACACAAGAATTTCAAAACAATTAAAGCCCTGCATTAGACTTCCAAGGCAGAGCTGGATCAGACCCTGGGCAACCTGACCTACCAGTAGGCGTCCCTGTTCATCGCAGGGGAGCTTGACTAGATGATCTTCAAAAGTCCCTTACAACTCTGAGGATTCTATGATTCCATCTATGATTCTAGGATTAGTTAGTAAATCGTTATTTTCTAATAGGTTGAGACATTAATTCAGTTCTAAAATTTAAGGAAGACTACTGAGACAGGAAGTTGTATTATTCATTTTTTGAAAATTTCAATCAAACTAACAATAAATTCTACTGACCCAATAAAAACACCCACACACAAAAACAATTTTGTTTTTAACAAGGGAAAGCAGTGACAGCTTTTGAACACATATTTTCATATCTTTCTTTGCAGAGCAAGATTTCTCACAAAATGCATAAATCACTTCACAAAAACAAGAAAAATTCATAAAATTTGAGGATGTCAAATAGTTGTTTTTTCTAATAAAAATACACGCATTTGTGAAAGTAAGAACATCATCTTCCGAAGAAATTTTTTTTTTTTTCAGAGAAAAAGCACCATACCATTACCTGCCTCCAAATTCTTTGTCTTCTCTGCTACACTTAGCTTTCTAAGAAACTCACCAAAATCAGATTTATCCTTACGACAAAATGGAACAAATTATTAACTCTAACAGCCAACAGAAATTGCTTAGCATTCTACCTGTGCATAATCTCCCAGCGAGATAGATCACTACAGCTACAATTGGTGTAACATGAAACAACAGCTGATCTGTGCAAAGCACAATGACATGCTAAAAAAGTAATTCCTCCAAGAAAGAATATCAGGAAAGGTCAACAGGTGTTACCACATAATACAAAAGGTATGTCATCAAATACAAACCTGTCTGAGCTGATGCAGTGTAGTCCTTCCTCTTAAGTAATCTTGAGCTATCCTTTAAAGGCAACAAGTACAACAAATGAATTGAAACTGCAAGTTTTTGAGGTTAAAGAGATTTCCATTCTTTGTAGCTACTAGAAGACATGAGCACTGTAGCTCAGGCAGGCAGCTCATCTGGACTCCAGGTGCGAGATCACTGCCATACTTTTGTGGCCATTATTCCTCCGTGGGACATTATTTTGAACTATAAATTCAATAGCCCAGGTCTACAAATTAAAATGTATCAAGTACTACACCACAGCCATGTCTGGAAGAACAGGTGTATATACCCCTACCTGGAATGAAGTTGACTCTTTTTCTTAAATCCAGCTTATCAGTGCTGTTACAGCTGGCTCTTACTGCCACAGAACTGCATTAGTAGATCCCAGCTCCTCAGCTACTTAATGCCACACAGTGAGTAATTCCAGGCAATGGCTACACACACATACTCATGAAGACTCTTATGATCAATTTTCTGTTACTCTGCCTCTTCTATGAGGAAGGTGGGGAAAAATGACTAACAAAGACTTTCTTGATGTCTATTTGAATGCAACAAGATTTTCTGCTCAGTTTCTTTGTTTTTCTGCTGTCACAACATCCATAATCAACCAAAACATCCTTGGAAATTAATAAGTTCAGGCAGTTCTTATACAATTCAGTATTTAGCAATTCGATGTCTCATACTGTCAACAGAATAGCACTTTTACATTAGTTTTGAATTTACTCAAGGATTTAAGTATAGTGTCAAAGGAGAGTTGTCCTAAAG
This sequence comes from Pavo muticus, assembly GCA_016647715.1. NCBI lineage: Eukaryota > Metazoa > Chordata > Aves > Galliformes > Phasianidae > Pavo > Pavo muticus. The sequence goes on along the minus strand of JACDJE010001090.1, from coordinate 5,202 downwards.
TTTATTTACATAGTCAAAGATAAAGCAGTTTCTCTCTTGTATCACTCAGGCAAGACAGAAATATTCAGGAAAATGCTTCAAGTTTAGAGAGCGTGTGCATGTGTTTAATGTGTGTGCATTTACTTGTATACGCATGAGTATGGAAGATGAGGAATGACAGAAGAATGAAGTTCTGACATATACCAATATTACCTGGGTAAATGATGAAGCCTCCTCTGACACAACATCTGATAAATTTTACTCCTTTTCCAGAATCCTTTTAAAATTCATTGGAAAACATTTGCAATGTTAGGCCTCTCTACTCTCAGTGCTGGCAGTTTCCCAAACAGGCAGCCCAGCGCTACCTGTGCCAACAAGAAGCGTGGCAGCTCTGGCCATGGGCATGCTGTGGCAAGCCACATGGGATGCTGCTTGACCACTGCTTCAGGAAACAAGCATGAGTCCACTCCAAATCTCATCCAAAGGCTCCAAAGCCATGACATTGTCACTCTGTCGTGTTAGCCAGTATCAAAATGATCTCAGAACACTTTGCCACGCTAAGAGAAATGCAGTGCTTGCTGACATACTGTGACACATTCTTTCTGTATGAATCTGTCAGAAAACAAGATGCATCTTCTGCCTTGGGAGAAATGAATTACATTCCACTTATGGCTTTATGCTGTGCTTAAATCTAAAGTACAACTTCAGGACAAAAATCATTTTCTCATCTTTATTTTAATTAACCTATGTAATACTCCAGTGGCTTACTTCAAAGCAGCAGGATCTAAATATAAAAACTAAGCTTATACAGGGATAGCTTAAAAATTAGGAAGAACAACAAATGTCTCCAAAATTATTTCCCTGGATTTTAATAAAATGTTTGCTGTGTTAATGTTGAATATTAATATATTATTGATAATCAAACTTGATCAGTTTATTAAGTATTGTAATAGTTTCCTATTAATGTCTGATAGTTTTCAGTATATAAGATACCAGAACACTGTAGTCACTAATAGCTTAATGGCACGTATAACATCTGGGGATTGCTCAAAATCTGTAATACAAAAAACAAGTCCCGTATCTTGAAGGAATTACAGAGAAAACTGCAAGTCTTTGAACAGCATGGCTCAAGGACAAGCACTGATCATTCACATACATTGAATCTAGGAAGTATTAATAAGTGCACTTTTCTGACTGCTAAAATAATACACTCCCTTTCCAAGTTTTAATTTGATTTCTTACCAAAATTATTTTAAGCTGCTATATAATTGCTTGTCCATTAGATAAAAAAGATAACAGTTCAGAAAAAAAAAACAACTTTTTACATAATAACAACAATGTAAATGAATGCTTTCTAAATACTGCAGATTTTTAGGCTGGCTATTATGAAAGTAGTATTTTAAGTTTTCTGAGAAAAAAAGACACTGTTTTTGCTTTAATTATAACTGAGCTCTACTTATAATAGACCTCAAGATTAGCTCAGGCTTCAAGAGCACTTACCACCATTTTTCTTCCCAAAATGAGTTGACACAGATGCCTATTTTTGCTGATGATCAATGTCCACCAAAAAGATCTTTGTTACACAGACCAGTTTCTTTACTTCCCAGTAATTAATATCATTTCTGTTTCACAGTTGGAGCATACATTAACAGAACGAAATGGGTGATAATACAACTAATTGATCAACAAGATACCAATTTAGTGCTGACATTCTAATTTATTTTTTAGATTCCCTTTAACCATGCTGTCAGAAGTACTGAGCAAATAAGGTATGGAATCATCGTCATGCAGCATTTTAGGATGTACCTTAATCTTCCATGAAATGGAAAAAGGAAAAAAGGATTCCTTTAGTCTGAGACCCCTGGTTCTATCTTGATTTCTTTTCTCAAGGTGTTTTACTTTCCCTTGCAATACTCTGCAGAAAAATTAATCCCAAAATACCTGAATTTATTGGTTACAACAGAAAGGCATAAGGAAGCGCAATTGTGTTTGTATGGGTAATGAAGAGCAGCAAAAAGGCCAGAGTAACAGGTATGCATGCCGGGAGAGAGACTGGCTCTGTGGCTTCCTTGCTATTGAAAAAGATGAATCCCACTGAATTTTTATTACCAAACACCCAGTATCTCTTTTATGGGAGTTCTTTCTTACTCTGAAATGAATATTCAGTTTTTATGTGACTGAAACTTGAACACCGAGGGTAATTATGAAGTTCTCCCATACACCCTTCTTAGGCCTCTGTGCAGCCTGGGGATGAAAACATCGCTATTTCCACAGAGAGCCACTAGTGAAAGCAGAATTAAGTACAACAAAAAAAGCTTATTCCTTCCTGTTAGGAATGTACCACAACAGGGGTGCAACAGAGAAGAACACAGACATGGAGAGGGCACACATGAGCAGGGGAGAAAAGTTCAGCCATCACCTTCCCCTTCCTCTTCCTGTCCTTAAGAATTTAGAAGTTTAGTGCTGGTGTGGTAAAAGTAAAGGTAAAAAAAAAAGTGCATTCTTCACACAACTTCTCTAATGAGAAACTCATTCCTTATTTGGGGCACAATTCTTCTCCCTTCCTCCCCACCCTGTTGCTTACTTCTTCTCTTTTCCTCAAGAAAGCAGAAATCAATACAATCAAGTTCCAAAGCAATATACCGCAGCAGATTCATTCACCTAACTTTAAACTTCCTAAATATTTGTTACTAAAAAAATTAATTGGACAGCAGAAGGTACAAGGACAGAAGAGAAACATAAACAAACTCAAAATATTAAAACAAGAAGTGAAGACAAGTATCCAGCCATTTGTGTCATTAAAAAAAGTAATCACGCTGATCCATAAAGTTGTTTTTCCTCTTTCTATTTAATTTGACATAAATTAGTTTCCTTCTAGAGATTATGAGCAGAAGTTGATATTATGAAAGTGTTCTCCACACCCACCCTATGCCACAGCTGTAAGATAGATGTCATCATGAAATAGAGGATATGTTGTCCAAAGCAATCAGAGACTTCAAAAATATACCAAGAGCTGGACACGCTAGTCAGTCAAAGCTTTTCTTGACCATAGAAGAAATATTTAGGTAGATTAGTATCTGAATCACGGAAGGATTAAATTATCAACGTATGAATAAAAGTGAGATTCATAAACTTACAGGTAAGCTACTCTGGGAAAGAAATTAAAGAGAAATAAAGAAAAATTACAATTCCTGGGAGATGACTATAGCAAAAGCAGATCTTCTTTCAGCTGTATCCTCTGAACAGGAGGCTTAGAAAATGTGCAGCATCCTATTCAGTACTAATGAAAAACCCCCGACTTATATCCATGCACAAAAGATGCAGAACAAGTGACAGATCATATGTTAGGCAAAGAGCATCTAGCTGTCTTCTGGAATAAAACTGGCTGATCCCTGGACAGTATATGCAGCAGGTTTGAGTGACATTCAGAGAAAAAGGTTTGCTAATGAAAAACATTCCAGAAAACTTAGTAATGAAATCTCTTATGCCAACAGCCAATCATTTCATTTTTACAAACAGAAATGCACATCATTTTTGAAACAGGTTTCTACCACAGCAATATTAAAATAGAGTAAATAGTTTTCCTTGATTGGAGAAAGCCAAAAGCCAAATTGAAGTGACAGAAAGGAGAGCATGAGCTGCTTAGTAATAGAATATCAGCAAGGCAATGTCAGGAGCGACATATGCACATTAACATCTAACATACAGTCAGTTGGATAGAAAATAGATAGTAACAACTGTTCATAGACAAAAATCTCACACCGAACCAATCCCTTCCATCTCCAAACAGATATGAAATCCCTTCCCTTATGAACTCAAGCACAAAGAATAGATCTCCTCTTACTACTCCTTAAGTAGCAAAAGCAAGTCTGTATTAACTAATTAGAAATACAGGCATACTCTCAAACATATGTTTCGGGTATTTTGTTTGGTAGGTTTTGTTTCCAACACGAGCACCACTGGTAAGATTAAGTAATGTTTTATGTTTTAGAAAGCTAGAAGTCATCTTGCCACCTTAAAATTTCTTTAATTACATCAGTTGTGTAGAAAAATAAGAACAAATAACTTGCTACTACGGTTTTCCTAGAGAATTTCTTGGATATTATCTTTACAGTATGTTCAAATAGAAATTTAAAGAGTCACTATCTATAGTTCTGCCTATTACTCAGAGTCTGGGCACCAGCACTTTGCATTACATCATGCTCCCAGCAGATACTGGCTACCACACAGGAGGCTGCCAGACACCAGGTACAACTACTATTCAATTACTTCATTCAGGAAAGATGAGTAAAGGCTTGAGGAAGAATTTCAGGATTGTCTGGAAATAAGTAGGAGCCTGGCAGGCCTTTGCTCAGCAAATGTTCCTTTACCACTTGCATAGCTTTACGAAAGTCGCTGCTAAGAAACAAATAGCTATGATGCAAGATTTATACAGTAATAACAGGAGGATTTGTTAATGTGATTGTGATTATTTTCTGTAATAAAAGTCTAATGAAACTAATAAAGCTTTATCTCAACCTGCAGAGATATTACAAAAGTCAGAAAGAATATTTCAATTAGGTTGTGGGAGGTCTCCAGAAAAGACAGGAGCAGACGCTAGGAGACAGACTGCAACATACAGAAATGTATATGTAATAACAACTATGATAATAATTGGCAAGACAGTTTAAGAAGGCAACAAGAGTAAAAAGTAAATTACATAAATTAAACTCACTTTCAACCACTGTGACAAGTCTGAGCAAATGCAAAGACCTGTCTTTTCCTACACCCTGCATGGACATAGATTGTAAATGAGAGTATTTGTCTGATATTAAGTTGCTATAATGTGCCATAAAGGAAAATGTGAAGAGATGTTTATTTTTTCATGTGTGATTCAGTTCAGTCTGAACCTGGAAAGGAAGTGTGGCAAGTTATCCAGCCCTGGCACCTTCAAAAAGTCATCAGCCAACCGTGCAGCCAATCCTGCTTTAAAGACTATTTGTTTCTGGTAGGGCAGCTGGATTTAAAAGGCAAGATTGGTGTTGTGGTTTGGTGATTTTTCTTTTGTGATCAGTATTCCACATCAGAACATCATGTGAACCAGTAGGAGTTAAAGAGTTAATGTTCTGGTTCCGTTTACTGCCCCTTATGGGCATGTGGAGTATCCTGATGGGAGGAGAGGTGCGGCTTCCCTGGGGAGGACTTGGCGCGAAGAGGAAGTGGGGGTGGAGCTCCGGACCGGAC
>JACDJE010001089.1:0-28758 GCA_016647715.1 Pavo muticus | reverse complement strand
TCAACTTCAGGGTCGAAGGTGATGACTATATACGCCTCACTGGCAGACTCTCTTTGTTGCAGCCCTAACGGTTTGCAGACATCTTTAGAGCATCTCAAAAGGGATAAACTGAAAGTATAATAGGAGAGATTTAGAAAAGACAGTACAGACTTGCCTTGTTATTTAAGACAGAGGTCATAGTGCATATATTCATATATACAGACTAACCAACCCAAATACACAATTTAAAAAACCTCTTACTATTCTTACTACTTTCCATGGTTTTTGATTATATATATTTCTCAGATCCACATCTCTATTGTTCCCTGAGATCGAAGGGGTTACCCTGTGCTCTGCTAAGCATTTGTCTTGCCCACAGTAAAATCCTTAAAAAAAATGTTCACCTGTCTTCCTTTAACATGCATTCCACTTTATTTTTTTGTAGTCATCTGATATTCACAAAGCTGCTTACGTGCTTTACTGAGAGTTGCATTTTTCTATCTGGAGGCAAAGTTTGTCTCTTAATTATAACTCCATTTACCTATCACAATAATTAAATAACCCAGAACAGCATCAGTTCTGTATATTTAATATGTCAAGTTGAATATCACGTTGAGAGAGATCATTTTTCAGTGCAGAGAAGATGTTATGGTTTTCTTAGGTTATTTCTAAAAGCCCATTAAAAGTGCTTAAGAAGTGGCCTATGAAGTTTGAATTTATTAATTATTGTAATAAATGTTGCAAATCTTTCATTTGCTTTAGTTCTGAAAATTATATTTGCTGTGCCTTAAGCAGCATCACTGAACTGCTAGAAGAGTTAGATGTGTTTTGGCTAATACTGACAGTTTTCCTTTCTATCTAGATCAATACATTTATTGGAATAGCTTTTTCATAAAAAGAGATTTTAGTTTTTTGATTGTTGGATCCAGTATTCATTGGATTTTTTCCTGGAACCTCAGTTAAAAGGGAATGAGGACTCTATAGTTTTGTCTTGGTGACGACAGTGATCTCAGACATTCTACCTAGCTTCTAGGAAGCAAACTACACCTTAACTTTTTAAGTGCTGGCAACCCTTAAGGGCTTGCTGTTTCCAGTACTTTCTTTTAATCTGCTAAAAAAGACAGAAGAGTAGGGAAGGAAATTGTTCATCTAAGTAAATTAGGAACCCTTATGGGTCAGAGTGAATCAAGTAAAGTGCTATTTTTTATGGAAGGAAATATTTAAAAACCTTACTCTAGCGGAAAAGAATGTAAGGAGGATGGGAAATAGCATAACATTTGAATCTTGAGATAAGATTATAAGAGGAGACTAAAAAAATAGATAAAATGTCACAGGCAAAGAACAGCAAAAAGAGCATCTGATTTGCATTTCGGAATTACCATGGGATAATCAATATTGATTGGCAAGAGAAGTTCATGTATTAGCATGCTCAGCTTTTTCATTTGATAAACTAGGAGGGAGAACTGGCTTCAATAGACATGGAAAAGGCTGAGGTACTCAATGAGTTCTTTGCCTCTGTCTTCACTGGCAGTCAGGCTTCCCACACCGCTCATGTCTGTGAACTTCTAGGTGGAGGTCAGAGGAGCAGAAGACCTCCCACTGTAAGAGCAAAGCAAGTCTAAGACTGTCTCATGTGGCTGAAAGTGCACAAGTCTATGGGGCCAGATGACATGCTGAGGTGATTGCCATGCCACTTTCCATCATATTTGAAAGGTCATGGCTGTCAGGTGAAGTCCCTGGTGACTGGAAAAAGGGAAACATCACTTCCATTTCCAAGAAAAGGAGAAAAGAAGACCTGGGAAACTATAGGCTGGTCAGCCTCATGTCTGTGCCTGGAAAGATCATGGAACATATCCTCCTAGAAGAGATGTTAAGGCACCTGTGAGATGAGGAGGTGATCTGAGACAGCCAGCATGGCTTCACCAAGGGCAGACTGTAACTGAACAGCCTGGTAGCCTTCTATGATGGAGTAATGGTATCGGTGGATAAAGGAAGGGCAACTGATGTTGTCCGCCTGGAGTTCTGCAAGGCCTTTGACATGGTCCCACAGAACATCTTTAACTCTAAATTGGAGAGATATTTATTTGAAGGCTGGACTAGTAGATGGATAAAGAATTGGTTGAGTGGTCATAGCCAGAGGGTTGTTGTCGATGGCTCTTGGTCCAGCTAGAGGCTGGTAATGTGTGGAGTCGCCCACTGGCCCATCTTGGGACCAGTGCTCTTCAACATCTTTATCAATGAGGCAGACAGTGGGATTGAGTGTACTCTCAGCAAGTTTGCTGATGTTACCAAACTGAGTGATGCAGTTGACACAACAGAAGGGAGGGACACCATCCAGAGGGACACGGACATACTCAAAAACTGGGCACATGAGAATCTAATGAGGTTTAACAAGGCAAAGTGCTAGGTGTTGCACTTGGCTCAAGGCAATCCCAGATACAAGTACAGCTCAATGGAAGAAGAACTCCTTGAAAACTGCAGAGGAGGACTTGGGAGTCCTGATGAAAAGCTGGACAGAGCCAGCAGTATGAGCTTGCAGCCTTGAAGGCCAACAGTATCCAGGGCTGCATCAAGAGAGAGGTGGCCAGCAGGGAGAGGGAGGTGATTGTTCCCCTCTACTTTGCCCTTGTGAGGCCTCTTCTGGAGTACTGCATCCAGGCCTGAGGCCCCCAGCTCAAGAAGGATGTAGAGCTGTTGGAGCAAGTTCAGAGGAGGGCCATGAAGATGATTAGAAGACTGGAGCACCTCTCCTATGAAGACAGGCTGAGGGAGCTGGGGTTGTTTAGCTTAGAGAAGAGAAGGCTTCAGGGAGACCTCATTCTAGCCTTCCAGTACTTGAGAGATCTTATAAGCAGGAGGAAGATTGACTTTTTACATGGTCTAATAGTGATAGGACAAGGGGAATGACCTTAAACTGAAAGAGAGGAGATTTAGGTTAGATGTTGGGAAGAAATTCTTTACTCAGAAGGTGGTGAGGCACTGACACAGGCTGCCCAGAGAAGGGCATGTGGATGCTCCATTCCTGGAAGTGTTCAAGGTCAGGCTGAATGGGGCTCTGGGCAGCCTGATCTAGTGATCCCTTCCAACCTAAACCACTTTATGATTCTATGATTCACTTGCAATGGTAACTAGAAAGTGGCGGTGACCACACTGTTTTTCTCTACAAATATGCTCTTTCTTCTTCCATATATATGGAACAGCATTATGACAAAAAATTATTTACATGTGAACTTCTGAATATGTATCCTTCTGTAAGAATATCTAACTATGATCTTTTTACTAGAGTACCTATGCTACTGTTCACAATCCTTGGTCAGTGTGTGTAATTACTTACGAGATGGTGATTCAGCTTTCTACATATCATTCGCAAGTGGATACATTGCCTATCTATGGAATAATTCCATGAGCTTACCTGGAGCCTGCATCTGGCACACAGAGGAGTTAGTCCACAGACTTCATAGACTTCAGTCAACTTTGCATCATTTTTGGAATGCTAATGAGAGCCATGGAAATATCTATAAATATTTAAGTACATAAACATATATGAATATATACATCATACATATACGTTTTTTGGGAAGTAATACTAGCTACCTAGAGGATGTTGTACAGATTCCCTTATATGACTTCCCCAGAGAAACAGTTTTTCGTAAGTAGGATTATTGAAGTCACTTACTGAACTGAGAATGCAGAATTGCTCAATATAAATTGAAAAATTGGCAGACTGTAGTAGCAATGATCTATGTGCACCTCCAGCCAGTGTGGAAGAAATGCACTTTAAATTCTTGGCTTTGGAGGAAGTTGAAGGTTTTAGCTAACATAGAAGCTTGCATTCAGGAAATGTTAATTAAAATTCCCTGGATGAACATTACAAAATGGGCACTGAACATGTTCATGGCTCCTTGTTGTCTATGTTAGTCTTCATTCAATTTTCCTTATTTTCAAAGGAAATAATTTTCTTTACAGGTTTAAGCAGATATTCAGTAATATGAACTGCTCAAATAATTTTACATTTTGAGCTGACAAACTATTCTTATTTTGTAATTATCAGTGATGAAAACAGCTCACCAGGATGTTAATTATCTGAACAACACCAAGCACTTTAAATATACCCAACACAGCTGGAGCATAGCCCTTCTAGGTACAAAATTCTGAAACAGAAAGGAGCCAGGCATATCTGAAGAGACCAAAATGGAGAAAATAAAGAACTTAAAATCTCTTATGAAGGAGAAATGTCTATATTTTCTTATCAGATCTAGTTGGATTATGAAGAAATAGAGGAGTGAATTTGGAGAAGAGGAAAGAATAGTCTTCTCAAACAATTTCAGAGCCTTAATCTGCAAAGATTACTCTATTAGATTTGTACATCGTGGCAAATAGACCATCAGAAGTGCCTTCACTGAAAAAGTAAATGACTTGGTAAGCACTAACACAGTTTGTCTTTTTACTGTAATATTTTCTGACTGCCTTTTTTTGATTAAGTCCTAAGTGTTCAAATGAGGCATATAAAGTGCTACACTTCCAAACAAAACATTCCTGGACAAACATTTATTATGTTGAAAGTCAAAAACTCTTGAGTCTTTGGGGAGATTTCTGAGATCATCAGAAAAAATAACCTACTACATTCAACTTAAGGGTTCAGAAACACCTGATGAGGTCAACAGAATTACAGCTCTTTCCCCCAGTATGCTGGTAGGGTTTTTGGTATGTATTTTCTCTCTCCCTCTCTCTCTCTCTCTCTCTCTCCCTCTCTCCCTCTCTCCCTCTCTCTCTCTCTCTAGTATATACTATATACATAATATATATATAGTAGTGGAATTGCTAAGTTACAGCTTGAAACAGTGACTGAGCATGTGGAGGGAGGGTAGGGCCAATTGAGGGAAGCTCAGGTGCATACAATGTACCTGAGTGACCAGAAGGGGTGGAGCCAGGATCCACCCCATCCCACACCTCATTTAAGGGTTGGCAGTGGAGGCAAGGATGTCTTGCTGGAGATCTCTGCTTACCTGAAGTCTTCTAAGGGTAAGCAGAGTTTTCCTTTTTTGTGTCTGTGGCTGCTGCGTTTGAGCATACCCTTACTTGCTACAGCCTAGGACTTTGCTACTCCACTACCATTGCTGCTTTTTCTATTACACACACACGCATATGTATATATACACATACATACATACATGTGTGCACACACTAATATATATATATTGGTGTGTGCATATGTTTTATACATATGTATGTGTATATGTATATATATGTTGGTAGGTTATCTAACTTGACCATATGGATAGCACCTATTTATGGACATACTTAAGTAGAGGATATCCATAATCTGTGAGCCACTATAAGTGACAGGAACATCTGTGTTTGGATATGTTCATGTATCATCGAACTATTTTCTAATTCATTGATTTTGAAGTTCTATTGATTAGAAACTCCTTTGGGGAGTTTCTCCTTTACTCCTTTGGGGCTTTCAGAGGAACTTTGGAAAGGGTGATTTTCCATAAAATCAGAAATGAGTAAAGAGCTCCTGATATTAAGTAAAGTGTCTCTATTTGACTCTCTTTTTCATATAATATAAAATAGTACACAGATGGTACTGGCCGCTAGCCAGACTGGCTATTGCTTGAGTCCCTCTGGCAGATACTAGAAGGGTATCTCTAGGATGGTATTCTTTCTGTCTCTCCTTTTACATTCTGTGCTTTTCTCCTTAGCTCAACTGTTCTTTGGCAGAGCATCTGCCAAATTATAATTAATAATACTGTTTGTGTCGTGTCTAAAGTTTTACTCTTAGTAGGAATTTCATCTTTCGGAAGATCTCATGTCTACTCAGTGATATCACTTACCATATCTCTCTGCTAGGAAGAAGACTGCATGTCATTACTTACCGAAAGAACAGCCTACTTTTTTAGGAAGTCTAAAGGGCATCTCTACAACTTGGCTCTGAAAGAAACTGGTATGCCCAGAGGGTGCCATGTAGTTCTAGTAAATCTAGAGTTCAATTTTATGAGCTTAGTTTTTTACTTCCAGGCTTTTAAATAACTTATTTCTAGACATTTTTATAACCTCTGACTATGTTATACTCTTACTTTCTAGACTAATTAATAAAGATCATTTGGGGCTTTGGAACTTAGTTTTTACTTGGCTTAAAAAAAAAAAACAAACAAACAACAAAAACAGTGGCATGGAGTCACTGTATTTTGTAAGCATTTAATTGCTGTGTATATAAAATGTAGTGAAGAGACTGATCCTCTGAACAGAAGCAGCACATTCAGCTCACAGATGGTTTTCTTTTTGCCAAAGCCCTCAGGCTATGCTTCCTTCTCTTATCCTACCAGACCTATGCTGCCTATCTTGCCTTGCTTCCTCTCCAGAATCCATGCAGGCCATGTGAAAAGCACAGTGCTTTTGGTGATTGTTCACATAGCAGTGTTTGAAGCTTGGGAAACTCAATTAGGTTTGTATTCTCTCTGGTCCGCTTGCTCATTCCCAGCATCAGGAATTTACCTCCTTGTTGATTTACCTCCTTACTCAGGTAGGCCTAAAATTCCCTCTGCTTCCAGTAAGATCTCAAAGCGCAAAAACTGTTTTCTATGGATATTTATCCTTTTAGGAAAGAGATGGGACAGTTATATTCAGGAGCACTTGAAGCATTGCAAGTATTTCTGCCTATATGACTTTTTGACCTGCGAATCAACACACCAGTAGTTGTTTTGAAATAATAATAACACAAAAAAAAAATCTCTATTCCAGAAAGCTCTTGGCATTGTGTCTTGACTTTATTTATAGTTTTATAGTAACTTGCACTGTTTTGAAGCTTGGGAATTATTTTATGTGTTTGTTTCATTGTAAAATGTCTAAGATACTAGATAAGTGATCTATAATAATAATAATATTTATCTATCTTTGTGTATTTCTGAGTCCAAACTTGAACTCGCATTTAGCAAAAAACATTTTGTTCTACCCTTTTATGCTGTTTGTTGGTATTTTCCATATATAGAAACTTTATAAGATCAGTTAACTCCTAGTTATACTGACAATACCATAAAATTCCTGGCAGATGTAGGTAATTTGAAGACTCATTCCAGTTTTCTGCATTTTGTGACAGGTGACATAGCTTGGGTAAAATCTTCCAAAACTTGAGCTACATCAGAAATGTACATGATGGCATTATTTTCATTAGTGCATATAGCAGTATCTCTGTGGAATGATTGGAGAGATGAAGAGGACCTTGATTAGAGACGTTTGTACCATCTGAACTTAAAATACTTACATAAATAGTCTGAATTCTTGTATATCTCTAAATCACAGAATCACTAAGGTTGGAAAGGACCTATAAGATCATCTAGTCCGACCATCCACTTATCACCAATGGTTCTCGCTAAACCATATCCCTCGTCACAACATCCAAACGTTCCTTGAACACCTCCAGGGTCGGTGACTCCACCACCTCCCTGGGCAGCCCATTCCAGTGCCTGACCACTCTTTCAGAGAAGTAGTATTTCCTAATATCCAGCCTGAATCTTCCCTGGCACAGCTTGAAACCATTCCCTCTAGTCCTATCACCAGTTACACGAGAGAAGAGGCCGACCCCCAGCTCACTACAACCTCCCTTCAGGTAGTTATAGAGAGCAATAAGGTCTCCCCTGAGCCTCCTCTTCTCCAGACTGAACAATCCCAGCTCCCTCAGCCGCTCCTCATAAGGCCTGTGCTCCAGACCCCTCACCAGCTTTGTTGCCCTTCTTTGAACACGTTCCAGGGCCTCAATGTCTTTCTTGCAGTGAGGGGCCCAGAACTGGACACAGTACTCAAGGTGCGGCCTCACCAGAGCTGAGTACAGGGGGACAATTACTTCCCTGCTCCTGCTGGTCACACTACTTCTGATACAAGCCAGGATGCCATTGGCCTTCTTGGCCACCCAGGCACACTGCTGGCTCATGTTCAGCCGAGCGTCAACCAACACCCCCAGGTCCATTTCCTCTACACAGTCTTCTAGCCACTCCGCCCCAAGCCTGTAGCGTTGCTTGGGGTTGCTGTGGCCAAAGTGTAGGACCCGACATTTGGTCTTATTAAACCTCATCCCATTGGCTTCAGCCCAGCTATCCAGCCTGTCCAGATCCCTCTGTAGGGCCTCGCTACCCCCAGGCAGATCGACACTTCCAGCCAACTTGGTGTCATCTGCAAACTTACTGAGGGTGCACTCAATGCCCTCATCCAGGTCATCAATAAAGATATTGAAGATGACAGGCCCCAGCACCGACCCCTGGGGAACACCACTCGTGACCGGTCGCCAGCTGGATTTAGCTCCATTGACCACCACTCTCTGGGCCCGGCCCTCCAGCCAGTTCCTTACCCAGCCAAGAGTGTACCTGTCCAAGCCACGGACTGCCAGCTTCTGCAGGAGAATAGTGTGGGAGACAGTGTCAAAGGCTTTGCTGAAGTCTAGGTAGACTACATCAACAGCCTTTCCCTCATCCACCAGGCGGGTCACTAGATCATAGAAGGAGATCAGGTTGGTCAAGCAGGACCTGCCCTTCGTGAACCCATGCTGGCTAGGCCTGATCCCCCGGTTGTCCCGCACTTGCCGCGTGATCTCCCTCAAGACAATCTGTTCCATAACCTTCCCTGGCACCGAGGTCAGGCTAACAGGCCTGTAGTTCCCCGGGTCCTCCTTACAGCCCTTCTTGTAGATGGGAGTCACATTGGCAAGCCTCCAGTCTTCCGGTACTTCACCAGTCAACAAGGAGCGCTGATAGATGATGGAAAGCGGCTCGGCTATCACCTCCGCCAGTTCCCTCAGCACTCTCGGGTGAATCTCATCCGGCCCCATGGACTTGTGACAGTCCAGTTGGAGTAGCAGGTCTCTGACTGTTTCCTCCTGAATCGTGGGTGGTTTAGTCTGCTCCCCAGCCGAGACTACCAGGTCAAAAAGTGGAGTACCCTGAGGATAACTGGTCTGACCTTTAAAGACAGACGTAAAGAAGGCATTCAGGACCTCTGCCTTTTCCTTATCCCCAGTAGTCATATTCCCAGCCTCATCCAGTAAAGAATGGAGATTCTCCTTAGTCCTCCTCTTACTGTTGATATATTTGTAAAAGGGTTTCTTGTTTCTTTTTATCCCAGCGGCCAGGTTGAGTTCGAGCTGGGCTTTCGCCTTTCTGATTTTCTCCCTGCACATCTTAACAACTTCTCTGTACTCTTTCTGAGTTGCCCGTCCCTTCTTCCACAGGATGTAGATTCTCTTTTTCTCCCGGAGCCTCAAGAATAGTTCCCTATTCATCCACGCCGGTCTCCTTCCCCGCCGGCTCATTTTGCAGCTCAGGGGGACAGCCTGCTCCTGCGCCTGTAAGACTACCTTCTTGAAGAGCAACCAGTTGTCTTGGACCCCTTTACCCTCTAAGACTGAATCCCAGGGGACTCCCCCTACTAGTCTTCTAAACAATTCAAAGTCCGCCCTCCGGAAGTCCAAGGTAGCAGTTTTGCTGTTCTTCCTCCTGGCTCCACCAAGAATCGAGAACTCTACCATCTCATGGTCACTCTGTCCAAGACAGCCCCCGACCTCCACATCTTCCACCAGACCTTCTCTGTTTGTGAACAGCAGGTCTAGCGGGGCAGCTCCTCTCGTAGGCTCTCTCACCAGCTGCATCAGAAAGTTATCCTCCATACACTCCAGAAACCTCCTAGACTGCTTCTTCTGCGCTGCGTTGTATTCCCAGCATATGTCAGGGAAGTTGAAGTCCCCCATGAGGACAAGGGCCGGCGATCTCGCAGCTTCTGCCAGCTGCTCATAGAACACCTCATCTGTCTCTTCATCCTGGTTCGGCGGTCTATAGCAGACGCCCACCAATATGTCTGCCTTGTCAGCCCTTCCCCTGATCTTTACCCATAGGGATTCAACCTTATCATCCCCAGCCACAAGCTCAGTAGCATCAAAGCACTCTCTAACATACAGAGCCACACCGCCACCCCTTCTTCCTTGCCTATCCTTCCTGAAGAGCTTGTAGCCATCCATTGCAGCACTCCAGTCATGGGAGCAGTCCCACCATGTTTCTACTAGGGCAACTATAGAAGTGCATGGACTGCAGGGTACCTTGTATAGCTCCAGGTCCCCCTAGTGTGGCTCTACAGGTCTGCCCCACAGATCTTTGTGGTCCCATCTGTACAAGGAGGCAAAAATCTTGTCAAGTCATCAGAATGAACTTTAATTTCATCAGAAGTGATACCCCCAAAGCTACTGCAGCTTGGATGCCACTGGTCAGCATTACGTATGATCCTGTGGTGTCATGGTTTCCCACAGTATATGTGTCAGGAAATACAAAGATGATTTTCTATATGGAGTCTCATCAAAAGATAGGAATCACTTTGTATTTTTCTGGAAACTTGAACAGGTTGTCAGTATACGAACTCCAAATCCAGCCTGAGTTTCACTTTCATTACCTAGGAAAAGTTTTCAGTGTTGAAATTACTAAAAAATAGTGGCATCTACCATTACCTGGAACTAATTCATGCTTCTCATTTTACTGGTAACCAGGGGAGAGCTACAGGGAAGTTAATGCCCTACTGTTACACAATAATTCAGTGAAACTTGAAAATCTGTTATTTAGGAGATAACTTTTAGTTTACCATTGAGGTTACGAGGCAATAAATGGTTCCTTGCTGTATCCTCAGAGTTTACCCAGTACATTTATGAGGCCATTTATTGCCCAGTGTACTTAAAACCAAGTTGAATTATTACTGCTGTATCAAATATACATTTCTTTTAGAAAACTTTTTTTCATTTGTCCCTTTCTCTTTTATTTCTCTTTCCCTGCCAGATATAGATAAGAGCTTACTTCCTCTGTGTTGCTGTTTCAATAGAACTAGAGCAAATCATATTAAAATAACAAAACATTTTGTGTGTTAATTGATGCTGGAATTTATTAGTTTCTTAATTTTATTTGGTTAAAAATTTGGATTTTTCTTCTTTTTCCTTGGGGGTGGGAACATGTTCTTGCTACAATCAGTTTTGC
Organism: Pavo muticus; assembly: GCA_016647715.1. Taxonomy (NCBI): domain Eukaryota; kingdom Metazoa; phylum Chordata; class Aves; order Galliformes; family Phasianidae; genus Pavo; species Pavo muticus. Next base: position 17,779 of record JACDJE010001089.1, on the reverse strand, counting down.
TAAAAGCGTAATTAATTGCTCTAGTATATAAAGTTAAGGGGTTTACTTACCAAAACGTTATGTTCTGGGTCATAAGCAACTTATAAAATCCTATTTATGTGAAATTTGTCTAAACTTAATCTCTTATGATAGTGAAAAATATTTCTCTAGTTATCCATATAAGTTTGCTTTCTCTCAAGTTAGATGAACATTGGCACAGTGAAGGTAGGGCTGGGATACTTTGGTTGTATAGATAAAAAAAAGTTTCTCTAAAGGTTCGAAAGATCTTTTATACTGTGTGGTACCATCTGACAGAATAAGTCTGCTTGTACACCATTAACACAGACCACAGTTTTATGCTTTCAAAGAATCATAGAATATCAGTGTATTCAGCACACCACAGACTTGCCCCTTATTTTGCATTTCTTTTGAGAGTTGCCTGACACATATATATCTAACACATATCCAGATGATAGCCAGAATATAACCAGTTTTGACAGGCTTTATGGACAACAGCCACAAAGGAAATTATCAACTGTAGCCCAACCACAGAGTGAAGTATGTAGTTTCTGCCTTTCTCTGGAACTAGAAGACAAAACCAGCAGCCAGCAATCCTGTGTGTTTTAACTACAGTTGAATTGTAAAGTTGGAGATCGGGACACCTGGAGAACTGTACTCAATAAAGGCAGGAGTGCTAGCATCTACGGGGGACAGAAGCAGGGGAAACAATAAAGCATGCAGTGTTGAATTGAGTCTCGTGGCTTGTGATATGTCCTGCTGAGGGGTCCGGATTCAATTTCTCCTGGGCTGGATTGTCAGGGTAGCTTTTGGCAGGGCTCAGCATACCTAATGAATTTTGCTCTTCCTAGATGGCCCCTCTGCAGGGGTCTTCTAGTTTACATCTCTAAGTGGTGCTGTAAAGCAAAAGCATCAGTGTTTCCATGTGAGGTTTATGATCTCAAAGAATGTACATGGAAGCAAGTTAATATTCAGTAGTTTAATAGAGAGGTACTCGTTACTATGGGCAGCTGACCAGTACAGTCTCCATTAAATCCTCAGTCCTGGTGGCAGAAGGCTGGCAGAGTGTCTGTGTTGCCCCTTAGCAGGAGACAAGAAAGCCTTAGGTATCAGGGAAATCAAGGTAACTCACAGAAAACAGGATACTTAGTTACAGTTCCAGAGCAGTTACTGGCAAACAATTTTCTTCTAGCTACATACAGAAACTAGAAACAATTTACTTGTTTCCATACTGACACATGCCCTTTCTCATGGGCCAGTTGCCTGTTCAGGCTGTGATCTGTGTTTTTCCACACACCAAGGCAGCATAATTTACACCTTACAAACTGCTGTGTGTATTTTAATCTCACCTTTTCATGTTTACTCTTCTTTCAACTCAGTTTGTCCATACTTGCTATTACATTGTCCATGCAGCCAAGAAATCAGAGGCTAAAAGGGAGACAAGATCACCTCTGCCAGGTATGCCAAGATAATTCTGGAAGAGCTTCAATAACAGGCTTCATTATGTCCTCAGGCAACCTGCTTTAGTGCTTTGCTCTCCATATGGTTAGAAAAGCTGTTCTAGGGCCTAAACCAAACTACTTCTGCCTCAGCTTTCATCCCTGCCTTCTTGTTCATTGTGTGTTATGGGAGCTTTTTTCTAAGAAGTCCTGTCCAGAATACTGATTCTAGAGACTTTGAGCCAGGTTCATAACAGAAAAGTATGTGAAGAGAAGCTGGTGTATTTTAAAAATAAATGATTAATCCTTCAGGATGTATTTTGCAAAGTAAATAAAATCCCCTGTTTGGAGAAATGATTTTTTTTTAAAAATTCTGCTTTGGATATGGAAGAGATGTTTGTTTGGAAGATGAAGTTTTCAGTACAGATTAGACTGGTTATTATTCACAAGCATTGTTTTTAAGAATGGCCAAATCCCATTTGCTCAAAACCTACAAAGAAACTTAAATCAGAGGTGGAGAGAAGCTACATAAAAACTCAGTACAAGGGTCTTAGCAAAATTAATTAAACTCAATGGCAAATGGTAAGCTATAATGTTTATATAATAATATGTTTATTATATTATTTATTATATGTTTATAATCATCAGCATCAAACACTGATAACATCAAGCTGAGCAGTGTGGTTGACACAGCAGGAGGAAGGAATGCCATCCAGCTGGCCCTTGTGAACCTAATGAAGTTCAACAAAACATAGTGCTAAGTTTTACACTTGAGGAGGGGTAATCTGAGATATGTATACAAACAGGGAGGAAAAACCACTTGAGAGGAGGACTGAGGGGTCCTGGTTGATGCAAAGCTTAACATGAGACAAAAGTGATTGCCTGCAGCCCAGAAGTCTCATGGTATCCTGGGTTTCATTAGAAGAGGGGTGGCCAGCAGAGCGAAGGAGATGATGATCCCCCTCTATCTGTCCTTGTGAAACCTCAGCTGGAGAACTGCATCCAGCCCTGTGGCCCCCAAAAAAGGAAAGATGTGGAACTGTTGGAGATGGTCCAAAAGAGGGCCAGGAAGATGGCTAAAGGACTGAAGCACCTCATCTATGAAAATAAGGTGAAGGAACTGGGCATATGCAGCATGGAAGAAAGAAGGATGCAGGGAGATCGCACTGTGGCCTTCCAATATTTAAAGGGAGTACATCAACATGAAGGAAAAAAACAGGACAGATAATGACAGGACAAGGGAGAATGGTTTTGAACTAGAAGCCATTTAGATTAGAGGTCAGAGGGAATTTTTTATACTGAAAGAGTGGTGAGGCACTGCACCAGGCTGCCCAGAGAGGCGGATGCCTTGTCCTAAAAGGTGTTCAAGGCCAAGCCACACGGGGGCCTGGGCAAGCTGATCTACTACTTGATCGAGTACTTGGCAACAATGAATGTGAGAAGGAGACTGAAACATGATGATCACTGAAGACACTTTAAACCGAAGTCATTTGAAGAAAGAAAATGCATGTATTTAAATAAAAAGGACAAAATATACAAAAAGGAGTGCGAACAGATAAGCTTCCCTGATGAACAAAACAGAAGAAGGAGGCAGCGAGGTGGCGCTCCCCCACAAATGAAGCAGAAGGAGGCAGTGAGGCAGTGCTCCCCACATGGAAGCAGCAGAAGCAGCAGGAAGCAGCAAGGTGATGCTCCCGATGAACGAAGAAGCAGCAGCAGGAGGTAATGCTCCCCCAATGAAGGAAGCAGAACTAGCAAGAAGCAGCACTCTCCCAGCCAACGAAGCAGAAGAAGCAGGAGGCAGTGCTCCCCCAATGAGCGAAGCAGCAGCAGCAGGAGGCTGCACTCCCCCAGTAAATGAAGCAGAAGCAGCAGGAGATGGCGATCCCCCAACAAACAAATCAGGAAAAGCAGGATGCAGCGAGACAGCAATTCCCTGATGAATCAAGCAGAAGAAGAAGGTGACGCAAAAAGCAGAGCACACAGGGCCAAGGCATCACAAGAAGGGACCAAGGCAGGGGTGATTCTGCACCAAAAAGCAGAGAATGAGGAGAGTGAGGAAGCTCCAAAAACCAGTAAACCCAGGAGACATGCAGCACAGGAAGTGGCAAATACAGGGGCAGAGGCAGCGCCAAAAAGCAGTGAACATACAGGTGGGGAAGGTGTAACAGGAGAGCGTGCGCCCCGGATGGACAAAGATGAAGAAGCAGGCAGCGCTCCCCTGATGGACAAAGCTAAAGCAGCAGGAGGCAGCTCTCTCTTGACGGACAAAGAAGAAGGCAGTGCAAAAAAGGAGCAGACATTTCCAAGGCATCGCAAGAGTGGACAAAGGCATTATCGAGGCAACTCCATAAAGCTATGAATAAGGAGGGGAAGAAATGCCAAAAAGCGGCAAATGCAGACAAGATGCGGCACGAGAAAGCATGAGTGAAAAAGGGAGGCAGCGCCAAAAAGCAGCAAATGCAGTGGCAATGCAATGCGAAAAAGCAACAAACACAGGGGAGATGCAGTGCAAGAACTGGCAAACACAGGGGCAGAGGCAGCACCAAAAAGCAGTGAAGATAAAAAGTTTGAAGAAAACCTCCTGATGGAGGATTCATAAAAGGCTATGCAAATGCTCTATGAAACGGCAGCAGGCAGCGAGGCTCCCTGATGGATGAAGCTGAAGAAGTAGGAGACGGTGCTCCCCCAACAGATGATGCTGGAGAAGCAGCAGGAGGTGGTGCTCCACCTAGTGATGAAGAAGCTGTTGGAAACAGTGCTCTCCCAATGGACGAAGCTGAAAAAGCAGCAGGAGATGGCGCTCCCCTGACAAATGAAGCTGGAGAAGAAGTGGGAGACCTCATTCTCCCGGCGGACAAAGCTGAGGAAGCAGCAGGATATGGTGCTCCAGTGATGGATGATACTGAAAAAGCAGCAGGAGGCATTGGCCCTCTGATGGACAAAGCTAAACAATCAGCAGCAGATGGCACTCCCCTGACAGATGAAGCTGGAGAAGCATCAGGAGGCAAGGCTCCCCTAATGGATGAAGCTGGAGAAGCAGCAGGAGGCAGTGCTCTCCAGACAGAAAAAGCTGGAGAAGCAGCAGGAAGCAGTGCTCCCCCAGCAGACAAAGCTGAAGAAGCAGCAGGAGGCGTTGCTCTCCTGATGGATGGAGCTGGAGAAGCAGTAGCAGATGGCACTCCTCCAAGTGATTGTCAAAGGTTTATAGGCTGGTTTGGCCTGGTTCCGTGATTAAGCAGGGCAGAGGGACCAAGGGATCTGTGCCCCAGAAAAAGGGGAAAAGGATAGAGAGATGGGCCTAAAAACAAAACAGCTGCAATGATCTGAGGAGAAACAAACTATTTTACTAAATAAGTTAACGGAATGCAAGATAACACACGATAATAGAATAACATACAATATAATTAGAATTGAAAATAATAAATCAAATTAAATGAGAGAGAGTGCCCAAAAGCTAAAGGCCTTCATCTAATCCTGTGACAAGACAGCACCCACAAAAGAGATGAGCCAGATGATTGAAAAAGGGCCATCAGGTGACCTATGAAGGCCTTTTATCTTTTCCTTTTGAGCAGAAGTGATAACAGAACAGTGAACAGTCCCCTGGAGGGATGTAGTAGTAGTTCTCTTCTGGGAAAGGTACCTGGACCTGGAGCATTAACTTGTTAACTCCCAGTGCACTACGATATGTTATGATGTGCAATACTGATAACCAAACATAATAAAACCATGACAGCGATGAACCTGAAGAAGCAGCAGGAGACAGCACCCCCCTGATGGATGATGCTGGAGAAGCAGCAGGAGGCAGCGCTCCCCCGACTGACAAACTTGAAGAAGCATCAGGAGGTGGTGGCCCCCCGGCAGACAATGCTGGAGAAGCTGCAGGAGGCAGTGCTCTTCTGAGTGATGAAGCTGAAGAAGAAGTAGGTGGCGCTCCACTGACAGACAAAGCTGGAGAAGCAGCAGGAGTCTGCACTATTCTGACAAAGATGAAGAAGAAGCCAGAGGCGGAGCTCCCCCGATGGACAATGCTGGAGAAGCAGCAGCCAGCGGCGGTCCCCCGATGGACGAAGATGAAGAAGCAGAAGGAGGCGGTGCTCCCCTGGTGGCCAAAGATGAAGAAGCAGAACGCTGTGCTACTACAACAGATGATGCTGGAGAAGCATCACAACGCAGCACTCCTCTGACAGACAATGCTGGAGAAGCAGCGGGAGACAGCGCACCCCCAGCTGATGATGCTGGAGAAGCAGGAAGCTGCGCTACTCCAATGGAAGATGCTGGAGAAGTAGAATGACACGGTACTCCCCTGAAAGGCAATACTGGAGAAGCAGGAGGCGGAGCTACACCAACAGACAATGCTGGAAAAGCCGCTGGAGAAACAGCAGGTAATGGCGCTCCCCCATCTGATGATGGTGGAGAAAGAGCTAGACATGGCCATCCACTAACAAATGAGACTGGAAATGGTGCTCCCCCGATCGGTGATTCTGGAGAAGGCATTGGAGATGGCTCTCCCCCAACAGACAATGCTGGAGAAGCCACTGGAGATGACGCTCCCCTGACAGATGATGCTGAAGAAACAGCAGCAGGCAGCACTTTCCAGATGGATGATGCTGGAGAAAATGCTGGAGAAAGCACAACCCTGATGGACAATGCCATAGATGGCGCTCCCTCAACGGATGATACTGGAGATAGTGTTCCCCCAACAGGTGATGCTAGAGACAGTGCAGGAAACAGTATGCCCCCGATGGACGATGCTGGAGATGGCATTCCCTGACCAACAATGCTGGAGACAGTGCTCCCCCGACGGACAATGCTGGCGAAGGCACTGGAGAAGGCAATCCCCGGACAGACAATGCTGGAGATGGCGCTCCCCAACGGACAATGCCAGAGACAGCAATGAAGACAACACTCCCCCGACAGAGGATGCTGGAGAAGCTGCTGGAGAAGGTGCTCCCCTGACGAACAATGCTGGAGCCGGTGCTGGAAACAGCATGCCCCCAACAGATGATGCTGGAGACAGTGCTCCCCTGACAGACAATGCTGGAGATGGTGCTGGAGATGGCAGCAATGGACAAGCTTGAGAAGGCGCTCCCCTGACGGACGATACTGGAGACACCGCTGGAGACAGCGCTCCCCCGATGGATAAAGCTGGAGATGGTGCTGGAAATGGCACTCCCCAGACGGGCGATGCTGGAGAGAGCGCTGCCCCAAAGGGCGATGCTGGAGAAACCTCAGGAGATGGTGCTCCCCCTATGGACAAAGTGGGAGACAGTACTCCCCCGATGGATGAAACTGGAGATGGTGCTGAAGATGGCGTTCCCCCAACAGAGGATGCTGTAGAAGCCACTAGAGATGGCACTCCCCAGATGCATGATGCTGAAGAAGAAGCACCCCTGACAGACAATGCTGGAGAAGATGCAGGAGACGGCACTGCCCCAACAGATGATGCTGGAGATGGCACTCCCCAGACAGACAATGCTGGGAGAAGCCACACGAGATGGGGATCCCCGGTAGACAATGTTGGAGAAGTCCCTCCCCCAAAGGATGATGCTGCAGACGGCACTGAAAATGGCACTCCCCCAGCAGGATGCTGGAGAAGCCACTGGAGACAGTGTTCCCATGACAGGCAGCACTGGAGAAGCTGCTAGAGACGGCGCTCCCATGCCAGACAAAGCTGGAGACAGCACAGGAGATGGCGCTCACCAGAAGGACAGTGCTAGAGGTGGCACAGGAGACAGCGCTCTAGAAACAGGCGGTGCAGGAGACAGTGCATACCAGAAGAACAGTGCTAGAGGCAATGCAGGAGACGACGCTCCGGGGACAGGCTGCGCTGCCCACACCGCTCCTGGAACTGGCATCATTGCCGATGGCGCTCACCAGAAGGACGGAGATAGAGGCAGCACCAGAGACAGTGCTCTGGCGACAGATCCCATTATGGGCGGTGCAGGAGACAGCGCACACCAGAAGGATGATGCTAGAGCTGGTGCACGAGACAACACTCACCAGAACGACGATGGTAGAGGCAGCACTGGAAGCAGTGCTCACCATGCTAGAGGCAGCGCTGGAGATGGCGCCCACTAGAAGGACTGTGCTAGAGACGGCAGAGCAGATGCGCTCACCAGAAGGACGACGCTAGAGGCGATGCAGGAGACGGCGCTGATGAGAGTTACCATGCTATTGGTGGCACAGGAGATGGCGCACACCAGAAGAACAATGCTATACGCAGTGCAGGAGACAGCGCACACCAGTGTTAGTATGCAAGAGGCAGTGCAGGAGATGGTATGCACCAGAAAAACGATGCTAGAGATGGAAGAGGAGACAGCGCTCACGAGAAGAACGGTGCTAGAGGCAGCACTGGAGACGGCACTCACCATAGGGACGATGCTAGAGGTGGCGCCAGACACGGTGCACACCAGAGTTACCATGCTAAGGGCGGCGCCAGAGATAGTGCACACCACAAGGACAATGGTAGAGACGGTGCCGGAGACGGCACGCACCAGAGTTACCATGCTAGAGGCAGCACAGGAGACGGCGCCCAACAGAGGAATGATACTAGAGGCGGTGCAGGAGACGGTGCACACCAGAGTTACCATGCTAGAGGCAGTGCCAGAGACAGCAAGCACCACAAGGACGATGCTAGAGGCGGTGCTGGAGACGGCGTGCAACAGTTACCATGCTAGAGACGGCACGCACCAGAGATACCATGCTAGAGGTGGTGCAGGAGACGGCACACACAAGAAGGACGATGCTAGAGGCGGCACTGGAGATGGTGACCACCAGAATGACGGTGCTAGAGGCGGTGCAGGAGATGGCGCGCACCAGAGTTACCATGATAGAGGTGGCGCTGGAGACAGCAAGCACAAGAAGGATGATGCTAGAGGCGGCGCAGGAGATGGTAACTCTGGTGCGCACCATGCTACATTCAATGCAGGAAACAGCGATCACCAGACAGACAGTGCTAGAGGCGGCACAAGAAACAGTGCATACCAGATGGACGATGCTATAGGCACTGCAGGAGACGGCACTCACCAGAGGGACGATGCTAGAGGCGGCACTGGAGATGGTGCTCACCAGAAGACTGGTGCAAGAGATGGTACAGGAGACGGCGCAAACCAGAAGAATGATGCTAGAGGCGGCACTGAAGACGATGCAAACCAGAGGGACGATGCTCGAGATGGCACTGGAGACGGCGCTCACCAGAGGGACTATGCTAGAGACGGCACTGGAGACGGAACTCACCACAAGGACAATGCTAGAGATGGCGATGGAGACGGCGCGCACCAGAGTTACCATGCCAGAGGCGGCGTCGGAGATGGTGCACACCAGAGTTACCATGCCAGAGGCGGCACGGGAGACGGCGCGCATCACACATACCATGCCCAAGGCGGCGCCAGAAACGGCATGCACTAGAGTTACCATGATAGAGGTGGTGCTGGAGACGGCACGCACCACAAAAACGATGCAGATGCGGCGCCGGAGATGGCATGCACCAGTGTCCATGTTAGAGGCGGTGCCGGAGGGAGCATGCACCACAAGGACGATGCCAGAGGCGGCACCAGAGATGGCGCGCACCAGAGTTACCATGCTAGAGACGATGCTGGAGACGGTGCACACCAAAAGGACGAAGCTACAGGCGGCACTGGAGACGACGCAGTCCACAGGGACGGTGGTAGAGGCGGCACTCGAGATGACGCAAACCAGAAGAACGATGCTAGAGGCGGCACTGGAGACGGCGCACACCAGAGGGACGATGCTAGAGGTGGCACTGGAGACGACGCTCACCAGTTACCATGCTAGAGGAAGCATCGGAGTTGGCGCGAACCAGAGTTACCATGCCAGAGGCGGCACCAGAGACGGCGTGCACAACACTTACTCTGCTTTAGGTGGCACTGGAGACGGCGCGCACCAGAGAGACATTACTCGAGTTGGCACAGCAACGGCACTCACCAGAGGGCCGATGCTAGAGGCGGCACTGGATACGGCGCGCACCAGAAGGACAATACTAGAGGCGGCACCGGAGACGGCGCTCACCAGAGAGACAATACTCGAGTTGGCACAGCACATGGCGCTCAACAGAGGGACGATGCTACAGGCGGCACTGGAGACGGCGCACACCAGAGTTACCCTGGTAGAGGCGGTGCCGGAAACGGTGCGCACCAAAACAACGAAGCTACAGGCGGCGCTGGACATGGCGTAACCCATAAAAATGAAGCTACAGGCGGCACCAGAGACAGCGCTCACCAGAGTTACCTTGCTAGATGCGGTGCCAGAAATGGCACACACCAGAGCTACCCTGCTTTAGGCGGCACTGCAGACAGCGCGCTCCAGAGCTTCCCTGCTTGAGGCAGTGCCAGAGACGGCGTGCACCACAAGGACGATGCCAGTGGCGCCGCTGAAGACGGTGCACACCAGAGTTACCCTGCTAGAGGCGGCACCAGAGACGGCACAAAGGAGAGTTACCTGCCAGAGGCAGCACTGGAGACGGGGCGCACCACAGCTTCCCTGCTTGAGGCGGCACCGCAGACGGTGCGCACCAGAGTCTCCCTGCCAGAGGGAGAACCGGAGACAGCGCATACCAAAGGGACGAAGCTACAGGTGGCGCTGGACATGGTGCAACCCACACAGACAAAGCTACAGTCGGAGCTGGAGATGGTGTGCACCACAAGGACGATGCTACAGGCGGCAAGAGATGGCGCACAGCAGAGTTACCTGCTAGAGGCGGCACTAGAGATAGCACGCACCACAGCTTCCCTGCTTGAGACCGCGCTGGAGACGGCACGCACCAAAAGGACGAAGCTACAGGTGGTGCCAAGGACGGCACACACCACAAGGACAATGCCAATGGCGGTGAGGGAGACGGCGCACACCAGAGCAACCCTGCTTCAGGTGGCACTGGAGACGGTGCACAGCAGAAGGACGATACTGGAGACAGAGCACACGAGTGGGATGATGCTAGAGGCGGCACTAGAGACGGCGCACAGCAGAGGGACGATGCTAGAGGAGGCACTGGAGAAGGCGCTCACCAAAAGGACGAAGCTACAGGCAGTGCAGGAGATGGCGCGGACCAGAGTTACCCTGCTAGAGGGGGCGACGGAGACGGTGCGTAACATAGTTTCCCTGCCCGAAGCGGCACCGGAGACAGCGCGCACCAAAAGGATGAACCTACAGGCAGCGCTGGAGACGGTGCGCACCACAAGGACGATGCCAGTGGCTGCGACGGAGACGGCGTGCACCAGAGCATCCCTGCTTTAGGCGGCACTGGAGACGGCGTGCACCAGAGCAACCATACTAGAGTCAGTGCGTGATACGGCACGCACCAGAAGGACAATGCTCAAGGCGGCACCGGAGATGGGGTTCACCCGAGGGACGATACTAGAGGTGGCACCGGAGACGGCGCTCACCAGAGTTACCCTACTAGAGGCGGTGCAGGAGATGACGCACACCAGAAGAACGATGCTAGAGGCGGCACTGGAGGCGACGTGCACCAGAGGGACGATGCTAGAGGCGGCACTGGAGGCGATGTGCACCAGAGGGACGATGCTAGAGGCGGCACTGGAGACGGCGCTCACCAGAGTTACCATGGCAGAGGCAGCAACAGAGATGGAGCGCACCAGATCTACCCTGCTGTAGGCGGTGCCGGGAACGGCGCACAACAGCGTTGCCTGCTAGAGACGGCTCCGGAGAGGGCGCGCACCACAGTTTCCCTGCTTGAGGCGGCGCCTGTACACAGAGCAACCCATAGGAACGAAGCTACAGGCGGCGCCAGAGACGGCATGCACAACAAGGACGATGCCAATGCTGGCACTGGAGAAGGCGCACAGCAGACTTACCCTGCCAAAGGCGGCACGCACCACTGGGAAGAAGCTACAGGTGGCGCCGGAGACAGTGCGCACCATGGGGACGAAGCTACAGGCGGCAACGAAGACGGCACGCACCATGGGGACAAAGCTACAGGCGGCACCGGAGACGGCGCGCACCAGAGATACCCTGCTTGAGGCGGCGACGGAGACGGCATGCACCAGACTTACCATGCCAAAGGCGGCGCCAGAGATAGTAGGCACCACTGGGATGAAGCTACAGGCGGTGCCAGAGATGGTGCGCACCAGAGCTACCCTGCTGTCGGCGGCACCAGAGACGGCGTAAAGGAGAGTTACCTGCAAGAGGCAGCACTGGAGACGGCGTGCACCACAGCTTCCCTGCTTGAGGAGGCGCCGGAGACGGCGCGCACCAGAGTTACCCTGATTGAGGCGGCGCCGGAGATGGCACGCACCACTGGGATGAAGCTAAAGGCAGCGCCAGAGACGGCGCGCACCAGAGGGACGATGATAGAGGCGGCACTGGAGACGGCGCTCACCAGAAGGACGATACTAGAGTCAGCGCCGGAGACGGCACACACCAGAGTTACCCTGCTAGAGGCGGCACCAGAGACGGTGGGCACCACAGCTTTTCTGCTAGAGGCGGCACCGGAGACGATGCGCGCCAAAAGGACGAAGGTACAGGCGGCGCCGGAGACGGAGCGCACCAGAGTTACCCTGCTTGAGGCGGTGCTGGAGATGGCATGCACCACGGGGACGAAGCTACAGGCGGCACCGGAGACGGTGCGCACCAGAGACACCCTGCCAAAGGCGGCGCCGGAGATGGCACGCACCAGAGTTACCCTACTAGAGGCGGTGCAGGAGATGACGCACACCAGAAGGACGATGCTAGAGGTGGCACTGGAGGCGGCGCACACCAGAGGGACGATGCTAGAGGCAGCACTGGAGACGGTGCTCACCACAGTTACCCTGCTAGAGGTGGCGCCGGAGACGGCACGCACCAAAAGGACTCAGCTACAGGTGGTGCCAGAGACAGCGCCCACCAGAGTTAACCTGCAAAAGGCGGCGCTGGACACGGTGCTCACCAGACTTACCCTGCTAGATGCGGTGCCAGAGATGGCGCGCACCTGAGACGGCGCAAAGGAGAGTTACCTGCAAGAGGCAGCACTGGAGATGGCGCGCACCACAGCTTCCCTGCTTGAGGCGATGCTGGAGATGGCGCGCACCAGTTACCCTGCTAAAGGCGGCGACGGAGATGGCGCGCACCAGAACATCCCTGCTTAAGGCGGCACTGGAGACGTTGTGCACCAGAGCAACTCTACTAGAGGCAGCGCTGGAGACGGTGCGTACCAAAAGGATGAAGGTACAGGCAGTGCCGGAGACGGCGCGCACCAGAAGGATGATGCTAGAGGCGGCACTGGAGATGACACAAACCAGAAGGACGATGCTAGAGCCGGCACTGGAGACGACGCACACCAGAAGGACGATGCTAGAGGCGGCACTGGAGACGAGGCACACCAGAAGGATGATACTTGAGGTGGCACTGGAGGCGGCGCACACCAGAGGGACAATACTAGAGGCGGCGCCGGGGATGGCGCGCACCAGAGTTACCCTGCTAGCTGCAGTGCCAGAGATGGCACGCACCAGAGCTACCCTGCAGTATGCGGCACCAGACATGGTGCAAAGGACAGTTACCTGCAAGAGGCAGCACTGGAGATGGCGCGCACCACAGCTTCCCTGCTTGAGGAGGCGCCGGAGACGGCGCGCACCAGAGTTGCCCTGCTATTGGTGGCGCCGGACACAGTGCGCACCAGAGTTACAGTGCCAAAGGAGGCGCTGGAGACGGCGTGCAGAGTTACACTGCCAGAAGGGGAACCCGAAATGGCATGTAGCAAAAGGACGAAGCTACAGGTGGCGCTGGACACGGCACAACCCATAAGGCGAACCTACAGGCGGCACTGGAGACAGTGCGCACCACAAAGACGATGCTATAGGCGGGCGACAGATGTCGTGCACCACAAGGACAATGCCAGAGGCGACACGCACCAGAGTTACCTGCTACAGGCAGCGCTCCCGCAGCGGTGCACACCACAAGGGCAATGCTACAGGCGGCACCGGAGACGGTGAGCACCAGAGTTATCCTGCCAGAAGGGGAGCCGGAAACAGCACGTACCAAAAGGATGAAGCTACAGGTGGCGCTGGACACGGCGCTCACCACAAGGACGATGCCAGTGGCGGCGATGGAGACGGCGCGCACCAGAGCATCCCTGCTTTAGGCAGCACTGGAGACAGCGCTCACCAGACTTACCCTGCCAAAGGTGGCGCGCACCACGGGGACGAAGCTACAGGCGGCGACGAAGATGGTGCGCACCACAGGGACAAAGCTACAGGCGGCACCAGAGACGGTGCGCACCAGAGATACCTGCTACAGGCTGCGCTGGAGATGGTGCGCACCAGAGTTAACCTGCTTGAGGCTGTGCCAGAGACGGCACGCACCGGACTTACCCTGCTTGAGGCGCTGCCGGAAACGGCGCACAGCAGACTTACCCTGCCAAAGGAGGCACCGGAGATGGTGCGCACCACTGGGATAAAGTTATAGGCAGCGGCGGAAACGGCACGCACCAGAGACACCCTGCCAAAGGCAGCGCCGGAGACGGCGCGCACCAGAGTTATCCTGCTTGAGGCGGCGCTGGCACTCACCAGACTTACCCTGCCAAAGGTGGCGCTGGCAAGCACCACTGGGACAAAGCTACAGGCGGTGCCTGAGACAGCACGCACTGTAGATACCTGCTACAGGCGGCGCGGACACGGCGCGCACCACTGGGATGAAGCTAAAGGCGGTGCCAGAGGCGGCGCTCATCAGAGGGACAACGCCAGTGGCAGCACTGGAGACGGCACTCACCAGAACGACGATGCTACAGGCGGCACTGGAGACAGTGCTCACCAGAGGGACGATACTAGAGGCAGCACTGGAGAAGGCGCTCACCAAAGTTACCATGCTAGAGGAGGCGCCGGAGATGGCGTGCACCAGAGCTACCCCGCCAAAGGTAGCGCCGGAGACGGCTCACAGCAGTATTATCTGCTAGAGGCGGCACTGGAGACAGTGCACACCACAGCTTCCCTGCCAGAGGTGGTGCCAGAGACAGCGCCAGGGACAGCACGCACCAGAGTTACCCTGCTCGTGCTGGCGCCGGAGACGGCGCACAGCAGAGTTACCCTGCTAGATGTAGAGCCCGAGATGGCACGCACCAGAGCTACCTTGCTTTAGTCGGCAGTGGAGACGGCACACACCACAGCTTCCCTGCTTGAGGTGACGCACACCAGAGTTACCCTGCCAAAGGCGGCACAGGAGACGGTGCGCAACACAGCTTCCCAGCTTGAGGCGGCGCACACCAGAGTTAACCTGCCGAAGGCGGCGACTGAGATGCCGCGCACCACTGGGACGAAGCTACAGGCGCCTCCGGAGATGGCACGCACCAGAGACACCCTGCTTGAGGCGGTGACGGAGACGGTGCCCAACAGAGTTAACCTGCCAAAGGCGGCGCCAGAGACAGTGTGCACCAGAAGGACGATGCTACAGGTGGCGCCGGAGATGGCACGCACCAGAGACACCCTGCCAAAGGCGGCGACGGAGACGGCGCACACCACACTTACCCTGCCAAAGACGGTGACGGCTCACACCAGAGTTGCCCTACTATTGGTGGCGCTGGAGACAGCGCGCACCAGAGTTACCCTGCTACTGGTGGCACTGGAGACAGCACGCACCAGAGTTACCCTACTAGACGCGGTGCAGGAGATGACGCACACCAGAGGGATGATGCTAGAGGCTACACTGGAGACGGCGCAAACCAGAAGGATGATGCTAGAGGCGGCACTAGAGACGGTGCTCACCACTGGGGCGAAGCTACAGGCGGCACGGGAGATGGCGCGCACCACGGGGACGATGCTACAGGCAGCAACAGAGACGGTGTGCACCAGAAGGACGATGCTACAGGCGGCGCCAGAGACAGCGCACACCAGAGTTACCCTGCTTGAGGTGGCGCCGGAGACGGCGCGCACCAGAGTTACCCTGCTTGAGGCGGTGCCGGAGACAGCGCGCACCACTGGGACGAAGCTACAGGCGGCGCCTGAGACAGCGCACACCGGAGATACCTGCTACAGGCAGCGCCGGAGACGGCACACACCACTGGGATGAAGCTAAAGGCGGTGCCAGAGACGGCGCTCACCAGAGGGACGATGCGAGGGGCGGTACTGGAGACGACACTCACCAGAATAACAATGCGAGGGGCGGCACTGGAGACGGCGCTCACCAGAAGGACGATGCTACAGGCAGCACTGGAAACGGTGCTCACCAGAGGAACGATGTTAGAGGCGGCACTGGAGAAGGCGCTCACAGAAGTTACCATGCTAGAGGAGGCGCCGGAGACGGCGCGCAACACAGCTACCCTGACATGGGCAGCGCCGGAGATGGCTCACAGCAGTATTATCTGCTAGAGGCAGCACCGGAGATGGTGCACACCACAGCTTCCCTGTGAGAAGTGGTGCCAGAGACAGCATGCACCAGAGTTACCCTGCTCGTACTGGCGCCGGAGACGGCACACAGCAGAGTTACCATGCTAGGACCAGCACCAGAGACGGCACACACCGCAGCTTCCCTGCTTGAGGCGGCGCACACCAGAGTTTCCCTGCCAAAGGTGGCGCCGGAGACAGCGCGCAACACAGCTACCCTGCTTGAGACGGCACCGGAGATGGCGCAGCCTATAAGGACGAAGCTGCAGGTTGCGCCTGAGAAGGCACGCACAAGGACGATGACAATGCCGGCACTGGAGACGGCGCACAGCAGAATTACTACCTAGAGGCGGCACCGGAGACGGAGTGCACCCCTGGTACGAAGCTACAGGCGGCGCCAGAAATGGCACGCACCACAGCTTCCCTGCTTTAGGCGGCACTGGAGACGGCACACACCAGAGTTAACCTGCCACAGGCGGCACGCACCACTGGGACGAAGCTACAGGCAGTGCTGGAGACAGTGCGCACCAGATATACCTGCTACAGGCGGCGCCAGAGATGGCGCGTACCAGAGATACCCTGCTAGAGGTGGCACCAGAGACGGCAGGCACCACTGCGACAAAGCTACAGGGGGCGCTGGAGACAGCGTGCACCAGAGATACCTGCTATGGGCGGCTCCGGAGATGGCGCGCACCAGAGATAGCCTGCCAAAGGTGGCGCCAAAGACGGCACGCACCAGACTTACCCTGCTAGAGGCGGTGACGGAGACGGCGCATACCAGACTTACCCTGCCAAAGGCGGCGATGGAGATGGCGCGCACCAGACTTCCCCTGCTTTTGGCGGGGCCGGAGATGGCGCACACCACACTTACCCTGCCAAAGGCGGCACCGGAGACGGCGTGCACCACTGGGATGAAGCTACAGGCGGCGCCGGAGACGGTGTGCACCACGGGGACGAAGCTACAGGTGGCGCCGGAGACGGAGCGCACCGGACTTACCCTGCCAAAGGCGGCGCCAGAGATGGCGCGCACCACTGGGACGAAACTACAGGCAGTGCCAGAGACAGCGCGCACCACAAAGACAATGCTACAGGCAGCGCAACAGATGTCGAGCACCACAAGGACGATGCCAGAGGCGACACGCACCAGAGTTACCTGTTACAGGCAGCGCTCCCGTAGCGGTGCACACCACAAGGACAATGCTACAGGCGGCACTGGAGACGGTGCGCACCACGGGGACGAAGCAGCAGGCAGCGCCGGAGACGGCATGCACCACAGCTTCCCTGCTTGTGGCAGCACCGGAGACGGCACGCACCAGAGATACCTGCCAAAGGCGGTGCCAGAGATGCGCGCACCAGAGTTGCCATGCTATTGGTGGCGCTGGAAACAGCGCGCACCAGAGTAACCCTGCTACTGGTGACGCCGGAGATTGCACGCACCAGAGTTACCCTACTAGAGGTGTTGCAGGAGACGACGCAAACCAGAAGGACGATGCTAGAGGCGGCACTGGAGGCGACTCAAACCAGAAGGACGATGCTAGAGGCGGCACTGGAGACGACGCAAACCAGAAGGACGATGCTAGAGGCGGCACTGGAGACGACGCAAACCAGAAGGATGATGCTCGAGGCGGCACAGGACACGGCGCTCACCAGAGAGACGATGCTAGAGGCGGCGCTCACCAGAGTTAGCCTGCTAGAGACGGCGCCGGACATGGCACGCACCAAAACGACTCAGCTACAGGCGGCGCCGGAGATGGCGCGCACGACAAGGACAATGCTACAGGCGGCGCCGGAGACAGCGCCCATCAGAGTTAACCTGCAAAAGGTGGCGCCGGACACGGTGCTCACCAGACTTACCCTGCTAGATGCCATGCCAGAGATGGGGCGCACCAGAGCTACCCTGCTGTAGGCGGCACCAGAGACGGAGCAAAGGAGAGTTACCTGCAAGAGGCAGCACTGGAGATGGCGTGCACCACAGCTTCCCTGCATGAGGCAGCGCCGGAGACGGCGTGCACCAGAGTT
>JACDJE010001088.1:14324-28771 GCA_016647715.1 Pavo muticus | reverse complement strand
TGGGATGGGATGGGATGGGATGGGATGGGATGAGATGAGATGAGATGGGATTGGGATTGGATTAGGTTTGGGATTGGATTGGGACTGGATTGGGATTGGGATTGAGATGGGGTGTGATGCGATGGGATGGGATGGGATTGGATTGGGTTTGGGATTGGATTGGGTTTGGGATTGGATTGGGTTTGGGATTGAGATGGGGTGGGATGGGGTGGGATGAGATGAGATGGGATTGGGATTGGATTGGGTTTGGGATTGGATTGGGATTGGATTGGGATTGGGATTGAGATGGGGTGGGATGGGATGCAATGGGATGGGATGGCATTGGGATTGGATTGGGTTTGGGATTGAGATGGGGTGGGATGGGATGAGATGGGATTGGGATTGGATTGGATTTGGGTTTGGATTGGGACTGGATTAGGATTGCGATTGAGATGGGGTAGGATGGGATGGGATGAGATGAGATGGGATGGGATTGGATTGGGTTTGGGATTGGATTGGGACTGGATTGGGATTGGGATTGAGATGGGGTGGGATGGGATGGGATGGGATGGGATGAGATAGGATTGGGATTGGATTGGGATTGGATTGGGATTGGGACTGAGATGGAGTGGGATGGGATGTGTTGGGATGTGTTGGGATGTGATGTGTTGGGATGTGTTGGGATGTGATGTGTTAGGATGTGATGGGATATTTTGGGATGTGATGGGATGTGATGTGTTGGGATGGGATGGGATGTGATGGGATATTTTGGGACAGGATGCGATGGGATGTGATGTGTTGGGATATGGCGTGTTGGGATGTGATGTGTTAGGATGGGATGGGATATTTTGGGACAGGATATGCTGGGATGTGATGTGTTGGGATGTGATGTGTTGGGACGGGATGGGATATTTTGGGACGGGATGTGATATGTTGGGATGTGATGTGTTGGGATGTGGTGGGATATTTTGGGACGGGATGTGTTGGGATGGGATGTGTTGGGATGTGTTGAGGTGTGATGTGATGGGATATTTTGGGATGTGGTGTGTTGGGGTGTGATGTGACGGGATATTTTGGGATGGGACGTGATGGGATGGGATGTGTTGGGATGGGATGTGTTGGGATGGGATGTGTTGGGATGGGATGTGTTGGGATGTGGCGTGTTGGGATGTAATGGGATATTTTGGGAGGGGATGTGCTGGGATGTGATGCATTGTGGTGTGATGTGTTAGGACAGGATGTGATGGGATGTGATGTGATGGGATGGGATGTGTTGGGATGGGATGCGTTGGGATGTGTTGAGGTGTGATGTGATGGGATATTTTGGGACAGGATGTGCTGGGATGTGATGTGTTGGGATGGGATGTGTTGGGATGTATTGAGGTGTGATGTGTTAGGATGTGATGGGATATTTTGGGATGTGATGTGTTGGGGTGTGATGTGATGGGATATTTTGGGACGGGACGTGATGGGATGGGATGTGATGGGATGGGATGGGATATTTTGGGATGTGATGGGATATTTTGGGACGGGACATGATGGGATGGGATGTGATGGGATGTGACGTGTTGGGATGGGATGTGTTGGGATGTGTTGAGGTGTGATGTGATGGGATATTTTGGGACGGGATGTGCTGGGATGTGATGTGTTGGGATGGGATGTGTTGGGATGTATTGAGGTGTGATGTGTTAGGATGTGATGGGATATTTTGGGATGTGATGTGTTGGGGTGTGATGTGATGGGATATTTTGGGACGGGACGTGATGGGATGGGATGTGATGGGATGTGACGTGTTGGGATGGGATGTGTTGGGATGTGTTGAGGTGTGATGTGATGGGATATTTTGGGATGTGATGTGTTGGGGTGTGATGTGATGGGATATTTTGGGACGGGACGTGATGGGATGTGATGTGTTGGGATGGGATGTGTTGGGATGTGATGGGATATTTTGGGATGTGATGGGATATTTTGGGACGGGATGTGTTGGGATGGGATGTGATGGGATGTGACGTGTTGCGGTGTGATGTGTTAGGATGAGATGGGATATTTTGGGATGTGATGGGATATTTTGGGATGTGATGTGTTGGGGTGTGATGTGATGGGATATTTTGGGATGGGACGTGATGGGATGTGATGTGTTGGGATGGGATGTGTTGGGACGGGATGTGTTGGGATGTGATGGGATATTTTGGGATGTGATGGGATATTTTGGGATGTGATGTGTTGGGGTGTGATGTGATGGGGTGTGATGTGATGGGATATTTTGGGACGGGATGTGTTGGGATGGGATGTGATGGGATGTGACGTGTTGGGATGGGATGTGTTGGGGTGTGATGTGATGGGGTGTGATGTGATGGGATATTTTGGGACGGGATGTGTTGGGACGGGACGTGATGGGATGTGACGTGTTGCGGTGTGATGTGTTAGGATGAGATGGGATATTTTGGGGTGTGATGTGCTGGGACGGGATGTGACGAGACGTAACGCCGTTCAGAGATGCCGGAATGCTTTCTCCCACTCGTGGGAACCTCTCCCCGTGGGAGGCGTGGGCACAGCCCCATCATTTCGAAACCTGTTTTCATTCCGAGCTGGGATAAAGCAACCCTTCAACGGGGGCAGATGGGAGAGATGCCGGGGAAGGAATTTCCCTGGTGCAATTGGAGCTCTGGGCCATCCTGCTGCCCTTCAGGGCTCGTCGCGAGGGGATTTCAGTTAGAGCTGCAAGAAAGAGGAACATCAGAGCTCAGGAAGGCGAGAGGGACCTCATCTCCACGAGGACGTCCCTCCTTCTGCCTCCAAAATGCTGCCCCTAGGGGGTCCACGTGGGGCTCTGCGTGAGGGAGGAAGGAGGGGAGGTCACCGAAAGCTGGGATCTGAGCCAGCCGTGACCCAACCCCGTTTCCTTGGGTGGAGGAGGAGCGAGGTCCCAGCAGGATGGAGGGGAACGAGGTCCCACCATGATGGAGAGGAACGAGGTCCCACCATGATGGAGAGGAACGAGGTCCCACCAGGATGGAGGGGAACGAGGTCCCATCAGGATGGAGGGGAACGAGGTCCCACCAGGATGGAGAGGAACGAGGTCCCACCATGATGGAGAGGAACGAGGTCCCACCATGATGGAGAGGAACGAGGTCCCACCAGGATGGAGGGGAACGAGGTCCCATCAGGATGGAGGGGAACGAGGTCCCACCAGGATGGAGAGGAACGAGGTCCCACCATGATGGAGAGGAACGAGGTCCCACCATGATGGAGAGGAACGAGGTCCCACCAGGATGGAGGGGAACGAGGTCCCAGCAGGATGGAGGGGAACGAGGTCCCACCAGGATGGAGAGGAACGAGGTCCCACCAGGATGGAGAGGAACGAGGTCCCACCAGGATGGAGAGGAACGAGGTCCCACCAGGATGGAGAGGAACGAGGTCCCACCAGGATGGAGAGGAACGAGGTCCCACCAGGATGGAGAGGAACGAGGTCCCACCAGGATGGAGAGGAACGAGGTCCCACCAGGATGGAGAGGAACGAGGTCCCACCAGGATGGAGAGGAACGAGGTCCCACCAGGATGGAGAGGAACGAGGTCCCACCAGGATGGAGAGGAACGAGGTCCCACCAGGATGGAGAGGAACGAGGTCCCACCAGGATGGAGAGGAACGAGGTCCCACCAGGATGGAGAGGAACGAGGTCCCACCAGGATGGAGAGGAACGAGGTCCCACCAGGATGGAGAGGAACGAGGTCCCACCAGGATGGAGAGGAACGAGGTCCCACCAGGATGGAGAGGAACGAGGTCCCACCAGGATGGAGAGGAACGAGGTCCCACCAGGATGGAGAGGAACGAGGTCCCACCAGGATGGAGAGGAACGAGGTCCCACCAGGATGGAGAGGAACGAGGTCCCACCAGGATGGAGAGGAACGAGGTCCCACCAGGATGGAGAGGAACGAGGTCCCACCAGGATGGAGAGGAACGAGGTCCCACCAGGATGGAGAGGAACGAGGTCCCACCAGGATGGAGAGGAACGAGGTCCCACCAGGATGGAGAGGAACGAGGTCCCACCAGGATGGAGAGGAACGAGGTCCCACCAGGATGGAGAGGAACGAGGTCCCACCAGGATGGAGAGGAACGAGGTCCCACCAGGATGGAGAGGAACGAGGTCCCACCAGGATGGAGAGGAACGAGGTCCCACCAGGATGGAGAGGAACGAGGTCCCACCAGGATGGAGAGGAACGAGGTCCCACCAGGATGGAGAGGAACGAGGTCCCACCAGGATGGAGAGGAACGAGGTCCCACCAGGATGGAGAGGAACGAGGTCCCACCAGGATGGAGAGGAACGAGGTCCCACCAGGATGGAGAGGAACGAGGTCCCACCAGGATGGAGAGGAACGAGGTCCCACCAGGATGGAGAGGAACGAGGTCCCACCAGGATGGAGAGGAACGAGGTCCCACCAGGATGGAGAGGAACGAGGTCCCACCAGGATGGAGAGGAACGAGGTCCCACCAGGATGGAGAGGAACGAGGTCCCACCAGGATGGAGAGGAACGAGGTCCCACCAGGATGGAGAGGAACGAGGTCCCACCAGGATGGAGAGGAACGAGGTCCCACCAGGATGGAGAGGAACGAGGTCCCACCAGGATGGAGAGGAACGAGGTCCCACCAGGATGGAGAGGAACGAGGTCCCACCAGGATGGAGAGGAACGAGGTCCCACCAGGATGGAGAGGAACGAGGTCCCACCAGGATGGAGAGGAACGAGGTCCCACCAGGATGGAGAGGAACGAGGTCCCACCAGGATGGAGAGGAACGAGGTCCCACCAGGATGGAGAGGAACGAGGTCCCACCAGGATGGAGAGGAACGAGGTCCCACCAGGATGGAGAGGAACGAGGTCCCACCAGGATGGAGAGGAACGAGGTCCCACCAGGATGGAGAGGAACGAGGTCCCACCAGGATGGAGAGGAACGAGGTCCCACCAGGATGGAAAGGAACGAGGTCCCATCAGGATGGAGGGGAGCGAGGTCCCACCAGGATGGAGAGGAACGAGGTCCCACCATGATGGAGAGGATCGAGGTCCCACCATGATGGACAGGAACGAGGTCCCACCAGGATGGAGGGGAACGAGGTCCCATCAGGCTGGAGAGGAACGAGGTCCCATCAGGATGGAGGGGAACGAGGTCCCACCAGGATGGAGAGGATCGAGGTCCCACCAGGATGGAGAGGAACGAGGTCCCACCATGATGGAGAGGAGCGAGGTCCCACCAGGATGGAGAGGAACGAGGTCCCAGCAGGATGGAGGGGAGCGAGGTCCCACCAGGATGGAGAGGAACGAGGTCCCACCATGATGGAGAGGAACGAGGTCCCACCAGGATGGAGGGGAATGAGGTTCCACCATGATGGAGAGGAACGAGGTCCCAGCAGGATGGAGAGGAACGAGGTCCCACCAGGATGGAGAGGAACGAGGTCCCACCAGGATGGAGGGGAATGAGATTCCAGCAGGATGGAGAGGAACGAGGTCCCACCATGATGGAGGGGAGCGAGGTCCCACCATGATGGAGAGGAACGAGGTCCCATCAGGATGGAGAGGAACGAGGTCCCATCAGGATGGAGAGGAACGAGGTCCCACCATGATGGACAGGAACGAGGTCCCACCATGGCTGAGGGTTGGCCCCTTGGATTTCCAAGATGAGGTTTTTTGGGGGGTCTGTGAGGATGAGCGTGGTTTGTTTTGGGGTGGGGACAACACCTCCTCACGTGGAGACACCATCTCCTCACATGGAGCCACTTCTCCTTGGATGGAGATGCTTCTACTTGGATGGAAACATCATCTCCATGGATGGGGACACCTCTCCTCGTCTGGAGATGCCATCTCCTTGGATGGAAACCCCGCATCCTTGGATGGAGACTCCATCTCCTCACATGGAGACACCATCTCCTTCGATGGAGCCACTTCTCCTTGGATGGAGATGCTTCTCCTTGGATGGAAGCACCATCTCCTTGGATGGAGACACCTCTCCTCGTCTGGAGATGCCATCTCCTTGGATGGAAGCCCCGTCTCCTGACATGGAGACACCATCTCCTTGGATGGAGACACCTCTCCTTATCTGGAGACACCATCTCCTTGGATGGAGACACCTCTCCTTATCTGGAGACACCATCTCCTTGGATGGAGACCCCTCTCCTCACCTGCAGACACCTCCTCCTGACCTGGAGGTGCCACCTCCTCACCTGGAGACCCCGCCCAGCTCAATCTGCTTGTCCACATCTTATGGCAATCTGCAGACCCCGCCGTGAGGCTCCATCTCAATCATCTCCATCTCGTCTCCATCCCCATCTCATCTCCATCCCCATCTCATCTCCATCCCCATCATCTCCATCTCCATCATCTCCATCCCCATCATCTCCATCTCCATCATCTCCATATCATCTCCATCCCCATCTCAGCTCCATCTCCATCATCTCCATCTCATCTCCACCTCCATTATCTCCATCTCATCTCCATCTCATCTCCATCTCATCTCCATCTCCATCTCAAACATCTCCATCTTCATCTCATCTCCATCTCCATCTCATCTCCATCTCCATCTCCATCTCCATCTCCATCTCCATCTCCATCTCATCTCCTTCTCCATCTCCATCTCCATCTCCATCTCCATCTCAAACATCTCCATCTCCATCTCCATCTCATCTCCATCTCATCTTCATCCTCTCCATCTCCATCATCTCCATCTCCATCTCCATCTCCATCTCATCTCATCTCCATCTCCATCTCCATCTCCATCTCCATCTCCATCTCCATCTCCATCTCCATCTCGATCATCTCCATCTCATCTCCACCTCCATCTTCATCTCCATCTCCATCTCATCTCCATCTCATCTCCATCTCATCTCCCTCATTTCCATCTCCATCTCATCTCCATCTCCATCTCCATCTCATCTCATCTCACCTCCATCCCATCTCATCTCCATCATCTCCATCTCATCTCCATCTCATCTCCATCTCCATCTCCATCTCCATCTCATCTCCACCTCCACCTCCACCTCCATCTCCATCTCCATCATCTCATCTCCATCATCTCCATCTCATCTCATCTCCATCTCATCTCATTCATCTCCATATCCATTTCCATCTCCATCTCATCTCCATCTCCATCCTCTCCATCCCCATCTCATCTCCACCTCCACCTCCACCTTCATCTCCATCTCCATCATCTCCATCTCCATCTCATCTCCACCCCCATCTCANATGGACCTCAATGGATCAATAGATGGACCTCAGTGGACCTCAGTGGTCCTCAATGGACCTCAATGGACCTCAATGGATTGATAGATGGACCTCAATGGACCTCAGTGGATCTATAAATGGACCTCAGTGGACCTCAATGGACCTCGATGGACCTCAGTGGATCAATGGATGGACCTCAGTGGATCAATGGATGGACCTCAGTGGACCTCAATGGACCTCGATGGACCTCAATGGACCTCAGTGGATCAATAGTTGGACCTCAATGGACCTCAATGGATCAATAGATGGACCTCAGTGGACCTCAGTGGTCCTCAATGGACCTCAATGGACCTCAATGGATTGATAGATGGACCTCAATGGACCTCAGTGGATCTATAAATGGACCTCAGTGGACCTCAATGGACCTCGATGGACCTCAGTGGATCAATGGATGGACCTCAGTGGATCAATGGATGGACCTCAGTGGACCTCAATGGACCTCGATGGACCTCAATGGACCTCAGTGGATCAATAGTTGGACCTCAATGGACCTCAATGGATCAATAGATGGACCTCAGTGGACCTCAGTGGTCCTCAATGGACCTCAATGGACCTCAATGGATTGATAGATGGACCTCAATGGACCTCAGTGGATCTATAAATGGACCTCAGTGGACCTCAATGGACCTCGATGGACCTCAGTGGATCAATGGATGGACCTCAGTGGATCAATGGATGGACCTCAGTGGACCTCAATGGACCTCGATGGACCTCAATGGACCTCAGTGGATCAATAGTTGGACCTCAATGGACCTCAATGGATCAATAGATGGACCTCAGTGGACCTCAGTGGTCCTCAATGGACCTCAATGGACCTCAATGGATTGATAGATGGACCTCAATGGACCTCAGTGGATCTATAAATGGACCTCAGTGGACCTCAATGGACCTCGATGGACCTCAGTGGATCAATGGATGGACCTCAGTGGATCAATGGATGGACCTCAGTGGACCTCAATGGACCTCGATGGACCTCAATGGACCTCAGTGGATCAATAGTTGGACCTCAATGGACCTCAATGGATCAATAGATGGACCTCAGTGGACCTCAGTGGTCCTCAATGGACCTCAATGGACCTCAATGGATTGATAGATGGACCTCAATGGACCTCAGTGGATCTATAAATGGACCTCAGTGGACCTCAATGGACCTCGATGGACCTCAGTGGATCAATGGATGGACCTCAGTGGATCAATGGATGGACCTCAGTGGACCTCAATGGACCTCGATGGACCTCAATGGACCTCAGTGGATCAATAGTTGGACCTCAATGGACCTCAATGGATCAATAGATGGACCTCAGTGGACCTCAGTGGTCCTCAATGGACCTCAATGGACCTCAATGGATTGATAGATGGACCTCAATGGACCTCAGTGGATCTATAAATGGACCTCAGTGGACCTCAATGGACCTCGATGGACCTCAGTGGATCAATGGATGGACCTCAGTGGATCAATGGATGGACCTCAGTGGACCTCAATGGACCTCGATGGACCTCAATGGACCTCAGTGGATCAATAGTTGGACCTCAATGGACCTCAATGGATCAATAGATGGACCTCAGTGGACCTCAGTGGTCCTCAATGGACCTCAATGGACCTCAATGGATTGATAGATGGACCTCAATGGACCTCAGTGGATCTATAAATGGACCTCAGTGGACCTCAATGGACCTCGATGGACCTCAGTGGATCAATGGATGGACCTCAGTGGATCAATGGATGGACCTCAGTGGACCTCAATGGACCTCGATGGACCTCAATGGACCTCAGTGGATCAATAGTTGGACCTCAATGGACCTCAATGGATCAATAGATGGACCTCAGTGGACCTCAGTGGTCCTCAATGGACCTCAATGGACCTCAATGGATTGATAGATGGACCTCAATGGACCTCAGTGGATCTATAAATGGACCTCAGTGGACCTCAATGGACCTCGATGGACCTCAGTGGATCAATGGATGGACCTCAGTGGATCAATGGATGGACCTCAGTGGACCTCAATGGACCTCGATGGACCTCAATGGACCTCAGTGGATCAATAGTTGGACCTCAATGGACCTCAATGGATCAATAGATGGACCTCAGTGGACCTCAGTGGTCCTCAATGGACCTCAATGGACCTCAATGGATTGATAGATGGACCTCAATGGACCTCAGTGGATCTATAAATGGACCTCAGTGGACCTCAATGGACCTCGATGGACCTCAGTGGATCAATGGATGGACCTCAGTGGATCAATGGATGGACCTCAGTGGACCTCAATGGACCTCGATGGACCTCAATGGACCTCAGTGGATCAATAGTTGGACCTCAATGGACCTCAATGGATCAATAGATGGACCTCAGTGGACCTCAGTGGTCCTCAATGGACCTCAATGGACCTCAATGGATTGATAGATGGACCTCAATGGACCTCAGTGGATCTATAAATGGACCTCAGTGGACCTCAATGGACCTCGATGGACCTCAGTGGATCAATGGATGGACCTCAGTGGATCAATGGATGGACCTCAGTGGACCTCAATGGACCTCGATGGACCTCAATGGACCTCAGTGGATCAATAGTTGGACCTCAATGGACCTCAATGGATCAATAGATGGACCTCAGTGGACCTCAGTGGTCCTCAATGGACCTCAATGGACCTCAATGGATTGATAGATGGACCTCAATGGACCTCAGTGGTCCTCAATGGACCTCAATGGACCTCAATGGATTGATAGACGGACCTCAATGGACCTCAATGGACCTCAATGGATCAATAGATGGACCCCAGTGGGTCGATGGGTGACCCCATAAACCAAAACCAAGAAAAGGGTTTTAATATGGACTCGATCGTTCCGATGGGGTCGTTCCGATGACCCTCTGGGATTTCAGCCACGCGTTCCTCCTCCAAAACCCTTCTTCTCATCAGAACCCTTCTTCTCACCAAAAAGAAAACTCTGGTGGGACCCCAGTAGGCCGATAGGCGACCCCATAAATATCTAAAAGGAGAACAAAAAGAACCCCAAAATGGGTTTTGAAGGCGGTTTCTTTTCTCGTTGCAGTGGAGGAGACGGACGAGTCCCGCATCATCGGTGGGAGGCCGTGCTCCATCACACAGCGGCCCTTCCAGGTGGCCCTGATCAAGAGGGGACAGATCCTGTGTGGGGGGAGCTTGGTGGACGCCCAGTGGGTCCTGACAGCTGCACACTGCAGGCAGCCCAGCAGGTGAGGGGGGGGTCCCGGGCTCCGTTCTGCAGTTGCCTCCAAATGCGTTTTCCCTTCCAGGACCTGGCATTGATCTGAGTGCATCCCAGAAGCTGGGGTGTCCCATGGGTTGGGGGTCTCCCATGGGGGTCGCTCGTGGATTGGGGTNGATCCATCCGTGGGCACTGCTTGGGTGGGGGGACACGATGGAAGGGCAGTTCTTGGGTGGACACGATGGAAGGAGATCCATCCGTGGGCAGTTCTTGGGTGGGGGACATGATGGAAGGAGATTCATCCGTGGGCATTGCTTGGGTGGACTCAACAGGAGGGAGATCCATCCATGGGCATTGCTTGGGTGGGAGACATGACGGAAGGAGATCCACCCATGGGCTCTTCTGGGGGGGGGACATGATGGAAGGGCATTTATTGGGTGGACACGATGGAAGGAGATCCATCCGTGGGCATTGCTTGGGTGGGGGGCATGATGGAAGGGCATTTATTGGGTGGAGGGAGATCCATCCATGGGTAGTTCTTGGGTGGAGGACATGATGGAAGGGCATTTATTGGGTGGACATGATGGAAGGAGATCCATCCATGGGCATTGCTTGGGTGGGGGACATGATGGAAGGAGATCCATCCGTGGGCACTTCTTGGGGGGGGGGACATGATGGAAGGGCAGTTCTTGGGTGGACACAATGGAAGGAGATCCATCCGTAGGCATTGCTTGGGTGGAGGACATGATGGAAGGAGATCCCTCCATGGGCAGTTCTTGGGTGGACATGATGGAAGGAGATCCATCCGTGGGCACTTCTTGGGTGGACACAATGGAAGGAGATCCATCCATGGGCATTGCTTGGGTGGAGGACATGATGGAAGGGCATTTATTGGGTGGAGGGAGATCCATCCGTGGGCATTGCTTGGGTGGGGGACATGATGGAAGGGCAATTCTTGGGTGGACACGATGGAAGGAGATCCATCCGTGGGCATTGCTTGGGGGGGGACATGATGGAAGGGCATTTATTGGGTGGACACGATGGAAGGAGATCCATCCGTGGGCATTGCTTGGGGGGGGACATGATGGAAGGGCAATTCTTGGGTGGACACGATGGAAGGAGATCCATCCGTGGGCATTGCTTGGGGGGGGACATGATGGAAGGGCAATTCTTGGGTGGACACGATGGAAGGAGATCCATCCGTGGGCATTGCTTGGGGGGGGACATGATGGAAGGGCAATTCTTGGGTGGACACGATGGAAGGAGATCCATCCGTGGGCATTGCTTGGGGGGGGACATGATGGAAGGGCATTTATTGGGTGGACACGATGGAAGGAGATCCATCCGTGGGCATTGCTTGGGTGGGGGGCATGATGGAAGGGCATTTATTGGGTGGAGGGAGATCCATCCATGGGTAGTTCTTGGGTGGAGGACATGATGGAAGGGCATTTATTGGGTGGACATGATGGAAGGAGATCCATCCATGGGCATTGCTTGGGTGGGGGACATGATGGAAGGAGATCCATCCGTGGGCACTTCTTGGGGGGGGGGACATGATGGAAGGGCAGTTCTTGGGTGGACACAATGGAAGGAGATCCATCCGTAGGCATTGCTTGGGTGGAGGACATGATGGAAGGAGATCCCTCCATGGGCAGTTCTTGGGTGGACATGATGGAAGGAGATCCATCCGTGGGCACTTCTTGGGTGGACACAATGGAAGGAGATCCATCCATGGGCATTGCTTGGGTGGAGGACATGATGGAAGGGCATTTATTGGGTGGAGGGAGATCCATCCATGGGTAGTTCTTGGGTGGAGGACATGATGGAAGGGCATTTATTGGGTGGACATGATGGAAGGAGATCCATCCATGGGCATTGCTTGGGTGGGGGACATGATGGAAGGAGATCCATCCGTGGGCACTTCTTGGGGGGGGGGACATGATGGAAGGGCAGTTCTTGGGTGGACACAATGGAAGGAGATCCATCCGTAGGCATTGCTTGGGTGGAGGACATGATGGAAGGAGATCCCTCCATGGGCAGTTCTTGGGTGGACATGATGGAAGGAGATCCATCCGTGGGCACTTCTTGGGTGGACACAATGGAAGGAGATCCATCCATGGGCATTGCTTGGGTGGAGGACATGATGGAAGGGCATTTATTGGGTGGAGGGAGATCCATCCGTGGGCATTGCTTGGGTGGGGGACATGATGGAAGGGCAATTCTTGGGTGGACACAATGGAAGGAGATCCATCCGTGGGCATTTCTTGGGTGGACACAACAGAAGGGAGATCCATCTGTGGGCAGTTCTTGGGTGGGGGGCAGGATGGAAGGGCAATTCTTGGGTGAACATGATGGAAGGAGATCCATCCATGGGCACTTCTTGGGGGGGGACATGATGGAAGGGCAATTCTTGGGTGGACATGATGGAATGAGATCCATCCGTGGGCATTTCTTGGGTGGACACAATGGAAGGAGATCCATCCGTGGGCATTGCTTGGGTGGGGGACATGATGGAAGGGCAATTCTTGGGTGGACACAATGGAAGGAGATCCATCCGTGGGCAGTTCTTGGGTGGGGGGCAGGATGGAAGGGCAATTCTTGGGTGGACATGATGGAAGGAGATCCATCCGTGGGCACTTCTTGGGTGGACACAATGGAAGGAGATCCATCCGTGGGCGTTTCACCTTCACGAGGTTCTGGAGAAGGTTTGGTGGATGATCCTCAGTCAGCAGAGGGATTTCTGGCGCCTCCACCTGAGGAAGGTCCTCGTGGGGGATGAATTCTCCATGGGTTTCCCTTGAGGTGGAGTTTGGGTTCCTCCCAGGCCAGGCCAGGAACCCAAGGAACGACCACAGCATGGGGATGGATCCATGGATGGATTGGGATCCTCCAGCGTTATCTCCACCCTAAGCCAACCCCATTGACCATGGCACATGGATGGGACCATCCATGATTTGGGTTCCTCACCTCCACCCCAAACACAAACCCAAATGGTGACCATGGCACATGGATGGATCCACAAAGATTTGGGTTCCTCCCCCATTATCTCCATCCCAAACCCCAAACCCAAACAATGACCATGATGTATGGATGGATCCACCCAAGATTTGGGTTCCTCACCTCCATCCCACACCATAACCCCAAGAATTGACCATGGCACATGGATGGATCCACCCAAGATTTGGGTTCCTCACCCCACACCATAACCCCAAGAATTGACCACGATATGTCCATGGATCCACCCAAGATTTGGGTTCCTCCCCCATTATCCCCACCCCAAACCCCAAACCCAAACGATGGCCATGACGTATGGATGGATCCACCCAAGATTTGGGTTCCTCACCTCCATCCCAAACCATAACCCCAAGAGAACTGACCATGGCACACGGATGGATCCACCCAAGATTTGGGTTCCTCCCCCATTATCCCCACCCCAAACCCAAACCCAAACGATGACCATGATATATGGATGGGTCCACCCAAGATTTGGGTTCCTCACCCCACACCATAACCCCAAGAACTGACCATGATATGTCCATGGATCCACCCAAGATTTGGGTTCCTCCACCCCACACCATAACCCCAAGAGAACTGACCATGGCACATGGATGGATCCTCCCAAGATTTGGGTTCCTCCCCCATTATCCCCACCCCAAACCCCAAACCCAAACGATGACCATGATATATGGATGGGTCCACCCAAGATTTGGGTTCCTCACCTCCATCCCACACCATAACCCCAAGAATTGACCATGGCACATGGATGGATCCACCCAAGATTTGGGTTCCTCACCTCCATCCCACACCATAACCCCAAGAGAACTGATCATGGCACATGGATGGATCCACCCAAGATTTGGGTTCCTCCCCCATTATCCCCACCCCAAACCCAAACCCAAACGATGACCATGATATATGGATGGGTCCACCCAAGATTTGGGTTCCTCACCCCACACCATTACCCCAAGAACTGACCACGATATGTCCATGGATCCACCCAAGATTTGGGTTCCTC
>JACDJE010001137.1:3891-28932 GCA_016647715.1 Pavo muticus | reverse complement strand
TAGAACAAAAGTCACATACAAAAAGCATAAACCTCACCAAACTGATGAAGGAGATCTCTGTGCAGCACACCTTCTTATGAAACAGCCTAAGTCCAGAAGACACACGCTTTTCTGTAGCTGGCCCTTACATGCAGCCACAGTGGCTCCACCCTGGGTCCACCCCTTCCAGTGACACAGGGAGCACAGGTACAAACAACTTGCCTGTGCTCCCTGGGGCAGCCACACACCTTCACATGGTGCTCAAACACCAGATCAAGCCCATAACCTAACAGTTCCCCTACAGTCCACCCCTTCACAACATGAATAGTGATTGAGAACATTGGGAGATGAGCTTGTACATCTTCATTACTGTCACACAACAGAAAGTGCAACAATGACAGCAAAGCAGCAAGAACCGAGACTACAATAAGTGAAGATTCACTCAAACACAACAACAATAAACACACAAACAAGGAAAAGAAACCACTTAACCTTAGAAGACCCCAGCTACGCAGGAACCTCTAGAGAAATATCTTCGCCTCCACTGCCAACCCTTAAATGAGGTCTGGGAAGGGGTGGAGCCAGGATCCACCTCTTCCAGTCACTCAGGTGCATTGCATATACCTGAGCTCCCCTGGGTTGGCCCTGCCTTCCTACCAGGTGCTCAATCACAGTTTCAAGCCTCGACTTAGCATTTCCGCAACAATTACAATATATATACAACCACGTTGATCTTATAGTGATACTGGAGCATCTTGATGTTGCGTTACTTCTCCTGGTGATACGTGATCCTGTGGACTCACGGGGAGTAGTATAGATGTTTCAGAGATACGAGAAGGGGTAGGTATGCCCTCCACGGAAGATAAAGGCCATGTTCCTGTCCTGGGTCAACACTTCGGC
Source organism: Pavo muticus (assembly GCA_016647715.1). Lineage (NCBI taxonomy): Eukaryota > Metazoa > Chordata > Aves > Galliformes > Phasianidae > Pavo > Pavo muticus. Next base: position 28,053 of record JACDJE010001137.1, on the reverse strand, counting down.
TTGCACTGGGGCATGTCCCAGCCATCTGTACCATATCCTTTGGACCAATATCTAAGGCTGCATGACTATATTGGGTAAAAAAGGGGGGGGATCCTGAATTGCCATAGAGACATGATTAAGGTCCCCTTTGTGATGAAAACCAGAGTTTTGACCGCGATGTCTGCAGGCCATGTACCTAGACCAGACTGGTAGATGAGGGAAAGGCTGTTGATGTGGTCTACCTAGACTTCAGCAAAGCCTTTGACACAGTCTCTCACAGTATTCTCCTGGGGAAACTGGCTGCCCGTGGCCTGGACAGGTATACCCTTCTTTGGGTAAGGAACTGGCTAGAAGGCCATGCCCAGCGGGTAGTAGTTAATGGAGTTAAGTCCAGCTGGCGACCCGTTACAAGTGGTGTCCCCTGGGGGGTCAGTACTGGGGCCCATCTTGTTTAATATCTTTATTGATGACCTAGATGAGGGGATTGAGTGTACCCTCAGTAAGTTTGCAGATGACACCAAGTTGGGAGGTAGTGTCGATCTGCCTGAGGGTAGGGAGGCCCTTCAGAGGGATCTAGATAAGCTGGATCGCTGGGCTGAGGTGAATGGGATGAGGTTTAACAAGGCCAAGTGCCGGGTCCTGCACTTTGGCCACAATAACCCCATGCAGCGCTATAGGCTTGGGGCTGAGTGGCTGGATGACTGAAGAGGAAAGGGACCTGGGGGTGTTGGTTGATGCTGTCATGGTTTTGTGATTTTTGGTTTTTGGTATTCCACATCGTAACATCATGTAGTGCACTGGGAGTTAAAGTGTTAATGCTCCAGTTCCGGGTACCTGTCCCCTGTACATCACGGAAGTCATGGGATCTGGCCCCTCCTTTTGGCTCTCGCTTACTGCCTGGCAAGGGGGGGTGTGAAGGTGCTTCCAAGCCATTCCAAGCTTTCAGGTTTGCTCGGTTTTTCAGAAAACTCTCTCTCTCTCCTATTTTATTTGATTTATTAGTCTCAATTCCAATTAGATTGTATTATATTGTGTTATCTTGCATTCCGATATCATAGTTAGTAAAATAAGTTTTCCTCCTTAGATCGTTGCCGCTGTTCTGTTTTTTCTTCCTTGAGCCCAGCTCCCATCTCCCTACCCCTTTCCTTTTTCCCTTCCCATTTTTGGGGACCGGGGGGCCCACGGGCCTACTGCCCCCCTGTCACGGGCATAGATTGATCTAGATAATCTAGATCTAGATAACTCCGTGACAGATGCTCGGCTGAACATGAGCCGACAGTGTGCTCAGGTGGCCAAGAGGGCCAAGGCCATCCTGGCCTGCATTTGAAATAGTGTGGCCAGCAGGAGCAGGGAGGTAATCACCCCCCTGTACTCAGCACTGGTGAGGCCGCACCTCGAGTACTGTGTTCAGTTTTGGGCCCCTCACTACAAGAAAGATATTGAGTCCCTGGAACATGTCCAGAGAAGAGCAATGAAACTGGTGAGGGGTCTGGAGCACAAATCTTATGAGGAGCAGCTGAGGGTGCTGAGATTGTTTAGTCTGGAGAAGAGGAGGCTGAGAGGAGACCTTATTGCACTCTACAACTTCCTGAAGGGAGGTTGTGATGAGGAGGGGTTTGGCCTCTTCTCCCAGGCAACAAACAGGACCTGAGGATATGGTTTAGTGGCTTGTGGTAGCAAGGGTAATGGGAAGATGGTTGAACTAGATGATCTTGTAGGTCCTTTCCAACCTTGTGATTCTATGATTCTGTGATTCTGTAATTCTATTACCGGGGGGGACTACTGATCCCCCAACCTCCAATAATCTCCCCTAAGGAGAGGGATTCTGACCTGCCAAAGCAACACAATGTGTTCTCTTCGCAATGAAAACTGGTGGTTTTTCATACTTTCTGAGGTCCATGTACTGATTGCTTGCAGAGTTACCGATTTCCCCTCTCATCCAGTAACCTCCCCCACAGAGCAAGTAGGCCGCACCACCTCAGTTCTACCTGTACCTCCCAAGGCTGCTTTACCTTATGGGTCCCCATCTCAAGGTCCTCAGGGGCAGGGAGCAAAAGATTATTCAGCATCCCAACTTGGGGTTTCAAGCGTACATCATTTCCCTTAATTTGGATCCTAAGTGGGGAAGCCCAAGTGGTTTGTAATATACATGGGGCACTGGGTTGACTATCTCTGGGTCTTTCATTTAAATCTCTCAGCATCTCATGCAGTCGTTTGGTCCACTCCTGCAAATACTGGAAGTCATCCTTCAGAGCAGCCTTTAGAATGCCATTATACTGCTTTATCAGGCCTGCTCCCATCAAATTATAGAGCAGATGGAACCACCATTTGATGTTATTTTCCTCGGCCCACTTCTGTACCACTGCACCTGTAAAATGTGTTCCTTGGTCACTCTCAGTGACCTGAGGAGTACCCTGTGTCACTATCAGTTTGGTGAGTGCCTTGATGGTGGAGGATTGATTTGCTTGAAGTACTGGATAGGCCTGCAGTAGTCCACTCGCCGTATTGACACAGGTCAGGGCGTACCTGGCCCCTTCAGTCTGAGGGAGGGGACCTACATAGTCAATCTGCCACCTATGCAAAGCGTTGTGTCCTCTGGTAAAGTGGGCTGTCATCACTAGTAGAGGTCTTGATTGCATTATGGCACAAGCTTCGCAGTCATGACACACCTGGATGATATCTGGCATTTGGATGGGCAGTCCACATGCTTTTACTAATTCCCGCATAGTCTTTTGTCTGGCATGTCGCAACTTCTTATGTGACCAATGAGCAAGGTTCTCTGCTAATGAATCTTCCAGCCATCTGATCCGAGCCAGCGTGCCAGCTTCGTCATCCTCAGGTGACTACACAGGCCGATATCAAGATACATGGTAGGCATATACTGTTCTATGCCTAATCACGTACCATATATTGAACCACGTCTTGGCCCCAGATTGATCAGGCATAGATAGTCCAATCCTGAGAGGCCCTTTGTGCAATCCAAAGTGTGAGGCCTCAGTAGACTGCCCAGCTATCTATGCAGATGTTCAATGCACTATCACCCGGCTCTTGGGTTATAACCATCCTCACTGCTTGTAATTCAGCCCACTAGCTACTTTGTCCACCCCCTTCTTCAAACCAGATCATCTCGGGTGAGGGATGGTATGCAACTGCATGCCATTTACTTGGATTCCCTCTGCTGGACCCATCTGTGTACCAGGAATCTGCTGGGACTGGATATTTTCCCTCTTCTACAGAACTCTTCTCTGGTCAAGTTATGGAAGTCTCCTGCAGTGCATCACTGTGGTATGTTACGGGACCAAGTATTTTCTGCAGTTCTTCCTTCAGTGGCAAAGAGGACAAATGGTGGAGTTGTCTGAGACAGGTGACCCAGCATGCCATCATTTGGGCTTGGGTCACCCCTGGTCTTAGTGTATAATCAACAAGTATACAGATGTTGTATAGTATACAGAGAAGTTAGGCTGGTAACATTACCGCATTGGAAAAGATAATCAGACATAAATGAAAAGTGCTCACTGGTGTTGTAGACTCACAAAAACTCCACAAAGAGCAACCTCCAGGAAGAAATCCTTCCTCAGTGGCAGTCAGCCCTTAAATGGGGTCTAGGAGAGGTGGAGCCAGGCTCCACCCCTTCCAGTCACACAGGTGAATTGCCTTCACCTGTGCTCCCGCAGCTGACTCAGTGCTCGCCTCAGGTGATCAATCAGAGGTTCAGGCCGTGATTCAACAGTTCCCATACATCTTAGGAATACAGGCCAGATCTTTCACCCATCCCTGAATAGGTAGCATTGTTTTTACTATTACCTCTGCTGTTTGCTTTATTGGTTCTGCAATGCAGAATAGGTAGTCAATAACTGCTTCTCAATCATATTGTAGCTCTCTTGCCATATCCAAGACCAAAAACCAATTGGGGTCTGAATAAAACCCTGGTGCTGCAACAACCCCCAGCTGAACCCTTCCCTAGTTACATGTACATCCAGTTCAGCAGGGAGAGTGGGATCAAATATACTGAGCACCTGTGCTTGTTTAACAGCTAACTTTGTCTATTGAAAAGTATCTTGTTCCTTTTGTCCCCAGTCCCACAACTGGCCTTTCTTAGTTAATCAATATAGAGGCCTTAAGATCTGCACAAGGTGGGGTGTGAAGGTTCTCCAATATCCCAATATGCCCAGAAATTCCTGTAATTGTTTTGCTGTGGCTGGTACTGGAAATGCTTGAATTTTGTCCATAATAGCACTGGGTAAGACTTTAGTCTTACCTGACCAAATAATTCCCAAAAATGTAACTGACAGTCCAGTCCCTTGGACTTTCTGTGGGTTGATAACCCATCCTTTCTCCTGCAGGTAAGCTGACAATGAACCTACCACTTTCTCCAGCGCTTCCAAAGAGAAAAAGGTTAACATTAAACCATCAATATAATGGTACAGTTTTACATCATTAGGCTTATCTCATGCCACCAAATCATGCACCACCAAATTGTGGCAAAAGGTTGGAAAATGCATATACCCTTGTGGTAGGACCTGAAAGGTCCACTGCCCACCCTCCCATGTAAAAGCAAATCAGTCCTGCGATTCCTCAGCAGTTGGGACGCTAAAGAATGCATTGGCCAGATCCAGGACACAATGGTAGGTCTCCAACTCCCTACTCAATGTGTACAGGAGGGTGGCAATATTGGGTACTGTGGCATCAATTGGCAGGGTTACTTTATTTAATTCCCTGTAATCTACAGTCATGCACCATCTTCCATCTAATTTCCAGACAGGCCATATAGGAGAGTTATATGGGCTATGTGTTGGATTTATAATTCCTACTCTCTAATTCCTGTATAGTTACCGTAATTTCTGCTGCTAAACAGTGTTGTACAGAGCCAAGGCTGTTCCAATTTTTCAGCAAAGAGCCAGGAGGGGACAGAATCAGGACAGCTGACTTAAACTGGCAGAAAGGATATTTCATACCATATGACATCATGCTGAAGAAGAGTTTTGAAGGGGGTGGGAGTTCATCAGTCTCGCATCTGCTGCTCTGGGGCTAGCTAGGAATTGGTCAAGGGGGTGGTGAATGACTGCTTGTACATCACTTCTTAAATACATTCATATATGTTATATATATGGTCATAGCCATTATCCTTTTCCTTTTCTCTATCTTTGTAAATAGTTTTATCTCAACCCACAATTTCTATCTTATTTATTTTGTTTTTTGTTTTGAGAAAGGGAGGGAAGAAAGAGGGAAAATCCTGATTGAGGTAAGAGAAACTAATTTATTAAAAGAAATGTGAGATAATACAGAATAATTAAGAGTAATAAATCAAAATAAACCAAAAATAAAATCACATGCTTAATATTCTCTGTCTCTAAAGCAGCTATTCCAAAAGCCCATCGATACCCCTTTGGGTCCTTAAAATAACCCCTCTTAAGATAGTCAATAACAAGGATACATGGAGCCCTTGGGCCAATCACAGTAGGATGCTTTTGCCAGTCTCTCTCAGTGAGGCTTATTTTGGCCTCCAACACAGTTAATTCTTGAGAACCCCCTGTCACCCCAGAAATGTAGATGGCTTCTGTCCCTTCATGACTCAATGGCATCAGAGTGCACTGCACACCAGTGTCTACCCAAGCCTCATATTTCTGTTGTTCTGATGTGCTAGGCCATTGAATCCACACAGTCCAGTACACTCAATTGTCCCTTTCCTCCCCCTGGCTGGAGGTGGGTCTGGCGGGCTTCTTTACCACCTAGATCCATGTTACTGTCCCCAGTGTCCCAACACCGGAGCATCCAGGTGACAATGCTCTCATTTGGGTGTCGTGCATAGTCTTTTTGAATGTCTCGAATCTCACCCATTTTTAGAGGCTGAATGGTGGTGGTGGTCTTCTTGTTTCTTCTTTTCGATCCAAGTGTGATGACACCCACCGCCACTTCTTTCCTTCTACAGGAGCAACTAGTATTGACATTGATTTTCCCTCTGATTGAGCTGATTGAGCCTCTGTTATAAGTTCGGAGACTCTGTCGATTAGAAGACTTTCTCTTTTGGCTCAGAGACCATCTCTCAGTTTGGACTTTCTCTACCTTGGCTCAGAGACTTTCCCCTTGGGCTTGGAGGCTTTCCTCTTCGACTCAGAGATTCTTTCTCTTGATTAGGAGACTCTCTTTCTCAACTTGAAAATTCTCTCTCACTTGGCTTGGAAACCCTCTCACTCTCCAGGGTAGTGTTGAATAAGGTTCAGTAGGCGTAAGCCAGGCCCCAAATAATTTGTGCCTCCTTAATTCTGCTGGGGCTGCAACTGTCCTCCCTTAAATACCTGCCTAAGTTTTCAGGGTTCTGCAGGTATTCAGGAGAGAAATTCCATGACACCTCGGGTGCCCATTTCTCTAAGGTCTCTCCCAAGTCCCTCCACACTCCCTGCTGCTCAGTATTCTCTGGCTTTGGGGAAGGCTTCCTCCAGATATTGTTAATATAGATACTGAGTAAGATGATGAGGAATGCATTCAGGGAGATTGACAGTGTGATCATTGATTGAACTTTCCAAAAATGTATAATGAATTCAAGGGACTAAATGGAAGCCTGTTGAAAAGTCACATGTTCTGTAAAATTATTAACTCCCTCTGGGGCATAACTTTCAATGTTCAAACCACACCACATTGTATACAGGCACTACATAGGCGTTTCCACCAGTGCTTCTAACTTTTATATATACATACAACTTCAAAGAGCAGAGTAGTGGACTTAATAAAGAACCAGTACGTTCTAAGTACTAAAAACTGGAAGATAGAATGTAATCCCTTAAAAAAATCATCTTAAAAGAGATTTTTTTCTTTTAAAAACAAACAAACAAACAAACAAAAACATATTGGCACAATGCCAAAAACTTTAATGGAGTTTTAAATGTAAATCTGGCAGATCTTATCTTAATCAAATCAGTGAATCTCCTTGTCATGGTTTTGTGATGTTTTTGGATTTCGGTATTCCACATCATAACATCATGTAGTGCACTGGGAGTTAAAGTGTTCCGGGTACCTGTCCCAGAAGAGAAGAACTACGTTCCGCAGAAGCCTGTTCGCTGCGCTGTTATTGTTTCTGCTTGGGGGAACAGATATAAGGCCTTAGTAGGTCATCTGACCGGGCTCTTCTTCATCAGACTCTCTCCCTGCTGCTCGACCGGACTGCGCATCTCACCTCAGTGTTATGGTGAGGCCTACCCAGCTTTCGGACAATCTCTCTCTCTCTCATTATATTTGATTTATTAGCTTCAATTCTAATTATATTGTATTATAGTGTGTTATCTTGCATTCCAAACTAATTTACTAAATATAGTATTGGAATGCAGTCCAGTCGAGCAGGGAGGGAGTCTGACAAAGAGAGAGCCCACCATGGAGAAGATATGAAGAAGTGGCATAAAAAACCCACTCCTGCACTTCAAGCACGGGTAAAAGAATTACAAGACAGATCAACCACCAAGGTGAACTTCTCCAAAAAGGTGATTGCTCCAGTTGCTGCAGACAACCAAGGTAACAAATAGAGGGGCCCTGCCCCCAGCTAGGGGGGGGACGGAAAGGGATAATAGAGTGTATTGGACTGTGTGGATTAGATGGCCTGGCACATCAAAACCACAGAAATATAAGGCCCTGGTGGACACTGGTGCACAGTGCACTCTAATGCCCTCGAGTCACCAAGGGACAAAATCAATTTATATTCATGGGGTGACTGGGGATTCCCAAGAGCTGACTATGTTGGAGGCCGAAATAAGCCTCACTGGTAAAGACTGGCAAAAGCACCCTATTGTGACTGGCCCAGGGGCTCCTTGTATACTTGGTATTGATTACCTCAGAAGGGGATATTTCAAGGATCCCAAGGGATACCAATGGGCCTTTGGAATAGCTGCTGTAGACACAGAAGGTGTTAAGCAGTTGTCTGTTTTGCCTGGCCTATCAGAAGATCCATCTGTTGTGGGGTTGCTACGAGTGAAAAAGCAACAGGTACTGATTGCCACAAAAACGATGCACAGACGGCAGTACCGCACCAACAGGGATTCCTTACTCCCCATTCATAAGTTGATCTGTCAACTAGAGAGTCAGGGAGTGATCAGCAAAACTCACTCACCTTTTAATAGTCCCATATGGCCAGTGCGTAAAGCCAGTGGAGAATGGAGGCTGACGGTAGACTACCGTGGCCTGAATGAAGTCACACCCCCACTGAGTGCTGCTGTACCGGACATGTTAGAACTCCAATATGAACTGGAGTAAAAAGCAGCCAAATGGTATGCCACTACTGACATTGCTAATGCCTTCTTTTCCATTCCTTTGGCCACAGAATGTAGGCCACAGTTTGCTTTCACCTGGAGGGGCATTCAGTATAGCTGGAACCGTTTGCCCCAGGGGTGGAAACACAGCCCAACCATTTGCCATGGGTTGATCCAAGCTGCACTGGAACAGGGTGGTGCTCCCGAGCACTTACAGTACATTGATGATTTTGTGTGGGGTCCTGAGCAGCAGCAGGCTTTTGAGCAAATTAAGCAGGAGATAGCCCGTGCCGTGGCCCTGGGGCCAGTACGGATGGGATAGGATGTAAAGAACATCCTCTACACTGCTGCTGGGGAGAAAGGTCCCACTTGGAGTTTGTGGCAAAGAGCCTCAGGAGAGACCCGAGGCCGACCCCTGGGATTCTGGAGTCGAGCGTACAGAGGGTCTGAAGAGTGCTACACTCCAACTGAAAAGGAGATCTTTAGCTGTGTATGAGGGGGTTTGACCTGCTTCCGAAGTAGTTGGTACTGAAACGCAGCTCCTTCTAGCACCTCGACTGCCAGTGCTGAACTGGATGTTCAAGGGAAACGTTCCCTGCACCCATCATGCAACTGATGCCACTTGGAGTAAGTGGATTGCGTTGGTTACGCAACGAGCTCGGATTGGGAACCTCAGCCGTCCAGGAATCCTAGAGGTGATCATGGACTGGCCTGAAGGCCAAAAGTTTGGAACATCACCAGCAGAATAAGTATCACGTGCTAAAGAGGCCCGAGCATACAATGAACTACCAGAAGATGAAAAGAAATATGCCCTGTTCACAGACGGATCATGTCGTATTGTGGGAAAGCATCGCAGATGGAAATCTGCTGTGTGGAGCCCCACACGACAAGTTGCAGAGGCCACCGTAGGAAAAGGAGAATCAAGCCAATTTGCAGAGTTAAAGGCTGTCCAGTTGGCCTTAGATGTTGCCGAACGGGAGAATCAAGCCAATTTGCAGAGGTAAAGGCTGTCCAGCTGGCCTTAGATGTTGCCGAACGGGAGAGGTGGCCAATGCTTTATCTTTACACTGACTCGTGGATGGTGGCAAATGCTTTATGGGGGTGGTTACAGCACTGGGAGCAAAATAACTGGCAGCGGAGGGGTAAACCTATTTGGGCAGCTGAACTGTGGAAAGACATTGCTGCCCGAATAAACGATATGGTCGTAAAGGTGCGCCATGTAGATGCTCATGTGCCCAAGAGTCGGGCTACTGAAGAACAACAAAACAACCATCAGGTAGATCAAGCTTCCAGAATTGAGGTGGCTCAAATAGACTTGGACTGGCAACACAAGGGTGAATTATTTCTAGCTTGGTGCGCCCATGAGACCTCGGGCCATCAAGGAAGGGATTCAACATATAAGTGGGCTAGAGACCGAGGGGTGGACTTAGCTATGGACGCTACTGCACAAATTATTCATGACTTTGATACGTGCCATAATTAAACAAGCCAAGAGGATGAAACCTCTCTGGGGGGAAGGGCGATGTCAAAAGTATAAATATGGGGAAGTGTGGCAGGTTGATTATATCACCTTGCCACAATCTTGCAATGGTAAGCGTTATGTGCTTACTTTGGTAGAGGCAACCACTGGGTGGCTTGAAACATATGCAGTACCCCATGCTACCGCCCGAAACACCATATTGGGTCTCGAGAAACAAGTCCTGTGGCAACATGGCACTCTAGAAAGAATTGAGTCAGATAATGGGACTCATTTCAAAAATTCTCTTGTAAATACTTGGGCCAAAGATTGTGGCACTGAGTGGATTTATCATATCCCCTATCATGCACCAGCCTCTGGTAAGATTGAACGCTACAACGGGTTGTTAAAAACTATGTTGAAAGCAGTGGGTGGCGGAACATTTAAGCACTGGGAGAAGCATTTGGCAGAAGCCACCTGGTTGGTCAATACCAGAGGATCTATCAATCATGATGGTCCTGCCCAATCCAGCTTCCTACATACTGTAGCAGGAGATAAGGTCCCTGTAGTACATGTAAATAGCATATTGGGAAAAGCAGTTTGGGTCCTTCCAGCCTCTGGAAAGGGCAAACGTCTCCATGGTACTGTTTTTGCCCAGGGACCTGGGTCCACTTGGTGGGTGATGCAGAAAAACAGGGATGTTCAAAGTGTACCACAAGGGAATTTGATGTTAGGGGAGTGCAGTCAGTAATTCTATGTATATATATGTATATGGACATGTATGTGTAATGCATTTTAATCATTGTTTGTTTTTATATATGTATATATATATATGTATATATATATGGCATGATGTAGTGATGTAGAATAAGGGGTGGAATGTCATGGTTTTGTGATCTTTTGGTTTTCGGTATTCCACATCATAACATCATGTAGTGCACTGGGAGTTAAAGTGTTAATTCTCTACTTCCGGGTGCCTGTCCCTGTACATCACGGAGGTCATGGGATCTCCCCCTCCCCAGCGGTCTCTTCCTTCAGCTAGAGGGTACGCAGGCGTTGGTTTTCAGGTTTGTTCCGAAAACTCTCTCTCTCTCCTATTTTATTTGATTTATTAGTCTCAATTTCAATTAGATTGTATTATATCATAGTTAGTAAAAAAAAGTTTTCCTCCTTGGATCGTTGCCGCTGCTTTTTTTTCTTTTCCCTTTCCCTTCCCATTTTTGGGGGGTCGGGGAGGGGGCCCAAGGGCCTACTACCCCGTCACGGGCATACATTGGTCGGGATAACCCCGTGACACTCCTGATCTCTATCAGGCCCCACAGTGGGTGCCAAAATAGTGCCACAGTTTGAAGAGTTAATCACATGACACCCCTCCTTCCCCTTAGGAGAAAAAGGAGGGAAGAAAAGGAAGACGGAAAAACCCAATTGAGATAGGAGAAACTATTTTTTTAAAAGGAATATGAGATAATACGGAGTAATTAAGAGTAATAAATCAAAACAAACCAGAAATAAAAACTGGAGTAGAGAGAGAGAGTCCATCTGAATCTTCATCAGCAGGCCCTCCATGGCTCGCCCCCCAGAAAAACACCAGAGCGCTCTTCCCCCATCACCCAGAATCAGAAATCATGTGGAAGCTCCTGGGAAATGCAGTACATCCCAGTGTATCTTCCTCTTGGAGAGTAAGAACTAACGTGAGACTGCTAGAGATAAACAGGAAACACAGCTCTGCAGTGCACTGTTTCTACACCCAACAGCCTGTCGCATGATGCTATGGTGTGGAATACTGATAAAACCAAGACATCATCCCCATCCCACTGGGAAGAGGGAGAGTGAGCAAACAACTGTGGTGTTTAGCCACCTGCTGGGTTGTTAAACCACAACAATTTTCAGTCTCTATTACTACAAATAGTATGTTGAACAATGGAACAAGGTTTTATCCCTCCTAAAACCTAATTTTTTTTAGTTATTAAAAAGATACAGTACCAATAATCCACAACAATGGAGAGGTACCACTCTTAAATGTGACACCCACCTCCACATTTCATCGGTAATTTTATGTTCTGCTTGATTGCAGCATCAAGGCCATCTGTGTGGCTTGCATTTAAATATTGTTTTTTTTCCTCTGCTGCCTTTATAATATTTCACTAAACTCTTTAGATCATGACAGAGTTTAAGAAATATTTACATCTTTCCTGCAGCATCATAAAGCCCTAGAGAAATTATCTGTCAGAATGGCAAGGTTGTTATCTCAGTAGAATTAAATGCATGAGGAGTCACATTGTAACTTGGGCTAGCAAAAGATTTTTGCAACAAATCAAGTAATACTGCTAGGAAAGCTCAACTTTGAAAAAGCCTCCCGTTTCTCTATGGAGTGGAGTCCAATTTAGAGTTGACAACAGGAATTCAGTTCTTTGCTGCTTGCTGTAACAAGTCAGTCCTCCTCAGACACTGAGTTACCTGAAGGATTATGAATGGTTTTAAAGGGTGCAAATGGATATTAGGTGGTGGCAGTTATCATCCATTCATACATTGTTCTGCATATAGAAATTAAATTCCACACTTTTGCTTCATATGCACTTCCATGTCAGACACCATTTTGTCAGACTGCCTCTCTGCTGCCATCTGCCACATGGCAACAAAACATAATGGAATATTGGCGGGAAGGTTCAACCTCTACTGTCATACCACCAAAATCTGCCTCTAACATTGTGGGCCAACATCATAACATGGGAGGCATTACTTTTGGAGCAGCCCTTGCCTCCTCTGCTGACAGAAGGAGGTGCACATGTGGGCTGCTGGGGCAGAGCAAGGGGTTGCAGACAGAGCCCAACCTGGGGACACCAAAGCCTGGACCCAGCTGCTTCTGTCACCTCACCATCAGCTCCTGCTTTTTGGAGTGCTGTCATAGCTCAATTGAAGTAAGCTTCACTTAGAGCAGAAAGCAGGAATGCCAGTTTTCACATAAAGACTCCATTTTCCTGCACAGTTTGTTTCCCTGCATGAATCACTCTTTTATCCAACAAGAAATGAAATTAGATCTTTCAGCTCTCAGCTGAAGTTAATTATTAACATCACTGTAAGAGTTTCCAGTCTTCCCCGGTGAAGGAACTCTTTTCAACACATCCATGTTGCTGCTGTCAGCCAGCCCAGCAGTCCAGTCCCTTGGCCTCTCCACCGTCAAGCTGCTGTTGTGGGCTCTGTTTTAGGAACCAGGCTGCATCCTGCAGCAGTAACCACTGTGTGTTCTTAAGGCACACATGGCTACATGTGCGACTCCCTGAAGATTTTAAGGCATGGGGTTGAATTACTGCAGTGACAGTATCTGTCCTGATTAGCAGAAGAGAGACCAGCCCCTAAACCAAGCTGATGGAGTAATGTGCTCCCACCGTAAGTGCTCAATGCTCAGGTTTTGGTATCCTGGTTTTGTCCTTCTGTTTCCAAGATGCTCATGCTACAGCTGAGGAGGCACAGGCCCAAGTCACTCCCCACAGCTCTATGAGATGTGGCTTTCTCCCAGCACTCAGCTACGGAGGGAGAAGAGAGTAGAACCAGCCCCTGACCGAGGGGGCACAGAGAGCAGAGCACCCTGCAGAGTTCACAGTTCTGCTTCACCATTTTTCCTCCAGCCCTGTGCTCCTCCCAAGGCTTAAACCACTGGCTTTCTCCTCAGGCCATTATAAAAATGCACTTCTTGGCAACAGAGCCTACAGCGATGAAAATATGGAGTGTATCCAAAGGGCACTCACTGCAACGGGCCAGGACCACAGGAAGAGTCTGATGCCAGCTCTGAGCTGTATGCTGCTTCAGCTCCTCTGCTCCTGGGACCATGCAAGCAAGGGGAGCTGCACACTTGGTCATGACTAAAACAATAACCAGCCTGAACACCAGAACAAAGCTCCACAACATGTAAAAAGGCACAGACATGAAGCTTGAAGATTGTGTGCTGCTCTACGCAGAATTAAGCTTTCTCCCTAAAAGACTGTCATGGTTTTATGATTTTTGTTATCGGTATTCCACATCATAACATCATGTAGTGCACTGGGAGTTAAAGAGTTAATGCTCCAGTTCCGGGCACCTGTCCGGAAGAGAAGAAGAACTACATAGCCCAGAGGACTTTGCATTCAGAGAGGGGATATAAGCTTTCGTAGATCACCTGACCAGCCCTTTTTTCATCTCTCTCTCCTCCCTGCTGCTCGTCCCGACCGCACGCATTGCCTCAGCATAAGGCCTTCAGCTTTCGGATACTCTGTCATTATATTTGATTTATCAGCTCCAATTCTAATTATATTGTATTATATTGTATTATAGTGTGTTATCTTGCATTCCGATATCTTATATAGTAAATTAGTTTGTTTCTCCTCAGATCGTTGCTGCTGTTTTGTTTTGAGGCCCATCTCTCTACCCTTTTTCCCTTATTCACTTTTCCGGAGGCGCGGATTTGCGAATCCCTCCACCCCGCTAGTCACGGAACTGGGCCGAACCAGCCCATAAACCATTGACAGTATTCCACATCATAACATCATGTAGTGCTCTGGGAGTTAAAGAGTTAATACTCCAGTTCCATAGACTGCCAATATTTCCAGGTACCTGGTTCTGAGAAGAGAAATACATACGCCAGTGGACTCTGCGTTTCTGTTTTCCATTCAAAGGGAAAGATAAAAACTGTTCGCAGATCATGAGATGTCTCTTTTTCCCTTTCTGCTCATCCCAGCAGCGTGTGTGCTCGCTAGTTGTCTTGCCTTCAGCATTGGAGTACGGCCATTGGTTTTTGGAAACTCTCTTATGTTGTTTGATTTATTAGTTTCAATTCCAATTATATTGTATTATATTGTATTATAGTGTGTTATCTTACATTCCAATATCTTATATAGTAAATTAGCTTTCCTCCTCAGATCGTTGCCACTGTTTTGTTTTTAGGCCCATCTCCCTACCCTTTCCCCTTTTCCCTTTCCCGGGGCATGGGTCCGTGGTTCCCCCGCCCCATTAGTCACAGAACCGAGCCAAACCAGCCTGTAAACCAATGACATTTTTGGTGGAGAATGTGGGCATAGGCCGCCTTGGCTGGGAAGGGACGTACTTTTAGAATGAATCTCTCTCTACTCTTGGAGAGCTTTGTTAGAATCTTATCTGTACTGCAGGTGCTGTACTGAAAACAATGACTTGAAGTCCAGGCGGACTGCCAATATTCTGGGATATTTGTAAACTTTTTGTGTGCTGCCAGCTTGCTTTGGTAAAGAGAAAAAAAAAAAGCTTTTTCTTGTAAAGCTGCTCTTAAAGGGATCACATTCCATCATTTTTTCTCTTTTAATGCTCAGAACGTACTGGGCCTTAATTAAGTTTGCCACTCTGCTCTATGGAGCTATATGTATATATGATAAATTAAAAACACTGACAGAAATACCTACCTGGTATCTGCATACAATGTGGCATAAAACTCCACAGGGAGTTGTTAATTTTACAGAACTTGTGATTTTTAAACTGTCTCCCAGTCTCTCCCTTGAATCCTTTATGTGTTTTTTGAATACTCATTCGATGATCATGTTGTTAATCTCCCTGAATGTACTCCTCATCATTTCACTCAGTATCTGTATTTTTAATATTTTGAGGAAGCCTTCCCCAAAGCCAGAGAATACTCAGTGGCAGGAAGTGTGGAGGGACTTGGGAGAGACTTTAGAGAAATGGGCATCACCTGTGTCATGGAACTTTACTCCTGAACACCTGCAAGATCCTGAGAACCTAAGCAGATATTTGAGACAGGGATGTTGCAGCTCAGACAGATCTGAGGAGGCACAAATTATTTAGGGCCTGGCTTATGCTTATCGGGCCTTATTCAATACTATCCCAGAGAGGGAGAGAGTCTCTGAAATTGAGCAAGCGGCTCTAAGCCGAAAAAGAGAGTTTCCAGGTTCAGAGAGTCTTCTAGCCGAGAAAAAGAATCTCCAGACTGAGAAAGTTACCGAGCTGAGAAGAAAAGTATCCAATCCGAGAGAATCTCCAATTTGAGAGAGAGAAAAGACCTCCAGTCTAAACGAGACACCTTCCAATCCGAGCAAGACATCCTCTGAACAGAACAAGACTCCCTCCAATTCAAAATAGACAGTCTCCAAAGAGAACGAGACAGCCTTCAATCTCAATGAGACACCCTCCAGTCCAAACTAAACACTCTCCAAACTGAAGAAGTCAAACTCAATGAGACATCCTCCAAACCGAACAAGACAGACTCTGAGCCAAGCTGGAGAAAAAGAACATCGAAACTGACCAACCTGATCAATCACAGGAGGCACCAGAATCAATGTCAGTTGCCTCTGTAAGAGGACGGAAAATGAAATGAATGTCACCTCATATAGAACGGAAGAAATAGGAGGAGGAGAAAGTAGAGGAAGAACATACTACAAAAGAGGAGAGAGTAGAGGAAGAAGGTCCAGGGGAGTGGCCCCTATTTCCATGGGAGGAGCCCTCAACACGACCACGGTCACCGACTCAAAGGAGAGCTAAAAGAGAAGGTGAGGGAGACATTGTCACCATTACTACTCGACCTCTGAAAATGAATGAAAGTCGAGGTCTGAGAAAAGACTTTTCACGCCACCCAAATGAACCCACTGTCACATGGTTACTTCGATGTTGGGACAATGGGGCCAACAGTGTGTTGCTAGATAGTAGAGAAGCTTGCCAACTGGGTGGCATTGCTAGGGACTCAGCCACTGACAGAGGTATTAGTGGATGTCAGGATGAGGCCTTCACCCTCTGGAAGCAGATGCTATTAGCCATAAAGTAAAAACACCCCTTCAAAGATGATCTGATACCTGAGATAAAGAAATGGACTACTATGGAAAAAGGCATCCATTATTTGAGAGAATGTGCTGTGGTGGAAATGTTACATGACCCCACATTCATTCCTGACAATCCAGACCAAGAGCTTGATCCTGAGAGAGTCAGGTGCACACCAAATATGTGGTGTAAATTCACAAGAACTGCACCAGAAAGGTATGCCGGTACATTAGCAGCAATGTATGGCAGAGGGCAAAGAAGACCCCTTTTAAATGAACAGATTAATAGACTTAATGACTTTGAGTTACATTTAACCCCTCTATGAGCTTATGTTTCAGCCATTTCAAAAGTAACTGAAAGACTGGATAGAACAGAGAGTAATCAAGAAGATATGATGGACGAACTGTCTACTGTGCTTCATTACGATGAAACTGATGAACTCAAAGATAAACCTGATGAGGATCAGGATTCCCAAAACAGCCTACTGGAGGGACTGATCAAATTGTTTTCCTCCCAACCTGCATCATCCAACATCTCAGCTATTAAAAGAAGACGTCCTCCTGCTCAAGCAAGTGACAACAGTAAGACTACATCACGTATTGCCTTGTGGCATTACCTATGTGACCATGGAGAAGATATGAAGTGGCATAAAAAACCCACTCCTGCACTTCAAGCATGGGTAAAAGAATTACAAGGCAGATCAACCACCAAGGTGAACTTCTCCAGAAGGTTGACTGCTCCAGTTTCTGCGGGACACGGCAAAAGCCTTAAGAATGACAGAGATAACAAATAGAGGGGCTCTGTCCCCAGCCGGGGGGGGAAAGGGATAATAAAATGTATTGTACTGTGTGGATTAGATGGCCTGGCACACCAGAACCACAGAAATATAAGGCACTGGTTGACACCGGTGAACTGTGCATTCTAATACCCTTGAGACATGAAGGGACAAAAATCAATTTGTATTTCTGGGGTGACTAGGGGGACCCAAGAGTTGACTGTGTTGGAGGCCAAAATAAGCCTCAAGGTAAAGACTGACAAAACATCCTATTGTGACTGGCCCAGGGGCTCCATGTATACTTGGTAGTGATTACCTTAGAAGGGGGTTATTTAAGGATCCCAAGGGATATAAAAGGGCCTTTGGAATAGATGCTGTAGACACAAAAGATGTTAAACAACTGTCTGTTTTGCCTAGCCTATCAGAAGTTCAGTCTGTTGTGGGGTTGCTACAAGTGAAAAAGCAACAGGTACAGATTGCCACAAAAACGGTGCACAGACGGCAGTACCGCACCAAAAAGGATTCCTTGCTCCGCCTTCGTAAGTTGATTCATCAACTAGAGAGTCAGGGAGTGATCAGCAAAACTCACTCACCTTTTAACAGCCCCATATGGCCAGTGCATAAAGCCAGTGGAGAATGGAGGCTGACGGTAGACTACCGTGGCCCGAATGAAGTCACACCCCCACTGAGTGCTGCTGTACTGGACATGCTAGAACACCAGTATGAATTGGAGTCAAAACCAGACAAGTGGTTTGCCACCACTGACATTGCTAATGCCTTCTTTTCCATTCCTTTAGCCACAGAATGTAGGCCACAGTTTACTTTCACCTGGAGGGGCATTCAGTATACGTGGAACCCTTTGCCCCAGGGGTGGAAACACAGCCCAACCATTTGCCATGGGTTGATCCAAGATGCACTGGAACAGGGTGGTGGTCCTGAGTACTTCCAATACATTGATGACATTATTCTGTGGGGAAACACAGCAGGGGAAGTTTTTGAGAAAGGAGAGCAAATAATCCAGATCCTTCTGTGAGCTGGATTCGATACTAAGCGAAACAAAGTGAAAGGACCTGCCCAGGAAATTCAATTCCTAGGTATTAAGTGGCAAGATGGGCATTGTCACATCCCAATGGATGTGGTAAACAAAATCACTGCCGTGCCTCCGCCCACTAGTAAGAAAGAGACACAATCTTTTCTGAGCGTAGTGGGCTTTTGGATAATGCATGTTCCAAAATACAGCCTCATCGTAAGCCACCTTTATCAGCTGAAACAGAAGAAGTATAGTTCTGCATGGGGCCCTGGGCAGCAGCAGGCTTTTGAGCAAATTAAACTGGAAATAGCCTGAGCCATGGCCCTAGGGCCAGTACGGATGGGACAGGATGTAAAGAATATCCACTACACTGCTGCTGGAGAGAAAAGGTCCCACTTGGAGTCTATGGCAAAGAGCCTCAGGAGAGACCTGAGGCCAACCCCTGGGATTCTGGAGTCGAGCATACAGGGGGTCAGGAGAGTGCTACACTCCAACAGACAAGGAGATCTTAGCTGCCTATGAGGGGGTTCGGGCTGCTTCCGAAGTAATCGGTATTGAAACGCAGCTCCATCTAGCACCTCGACTGCCAGTGCTGAACTGGATGTTCAAAGGAAAGCTTCCTTACACCCATCGTACTAATGATGCCACTTGGAATAAGTGGATTGCACTGATTTCACAGCAAGCTCGAATGGGGAACCTCAGTTGTTGTCACGGGGTTATCTCGACCAGTCTATGCCCATGACAGGGACAGTGGGCCCAAGGGCCCCCCCCTTCCCAGCCTCCTCCCCCCCCCAAAAAAAAATGGGAAGGGAAAGGGAAAGGAAAGAAAACAAACAGACCTCTAGGGAGGTAAACTTATTTTACTAACTATAATATAATACAATCTAATCTATGTCAATCTAATCTATGTCAATAGTGGCATACCACTTGTCTTCTTTTGACTCCAGTTCATATTGGAGTTCTAACATGTCCAGTACAGCAGCACTCAGTGGGGGTGTGACTTCATTCAGGCCACGGTAGTCTACTGTCAGCCTCCATTCTTCACTGGCTTTACGCACTGGCCATATGGGGCTGTTAAAAGGTGAGTGAGTTTTGCTGATCACTCCCTGGCTCTCTAGTTGAAGAATAAACTTATGAATGAGGAGCAAGGAATCCCTATTCGTGCGGTACTGTCGTCTATGCACCGTTTTTGTGGCAATCGGTAGCTGCTGCTCTTTTACCCATAGCAACCCCACAGCAGACGGATCTTCTGATAGGCCAGGCAAAACAGAGAGCTGCTTAACATTGTCTGTGTCCACAGCAGCTATTCCAAAGGCCCATCGATACCCCTTAGGATCCTTGAAATGCCCCCTTCTGAGGTAATCAATACCAAGTATGCATGGAGCCCCTGGGCCAGTCACAATAGGTTGTTTTTGCCAGTCTTTACCAGTGAGGCTTATCTCAGCCTCCAACACAGTCAATTCTTGAGAGCCCTCAGTCACTCCAGAAATATGGATTGATTCTGTCCCTTCATAACTCGAGGGCATTAGAGTGCACTGTGCCCCGGTATCCACCAGTGTCTTATATTTCTGTGGTTCTGATGTGCCAGGCCATCGAATCCACACAGTCCAATAAACTCTAATATCCCTTTCCCCCCCCCCGAGTGAGGGCAGGGCCCCTCTATTCATTACCTGTGGTAACTGGAGCAACTGGACTGGAGATTAATTTTTGTAATTCTCTCACCCGTGCCTGTAGTACAGGAGTAGCTTGGCCATCCCATTTCTTCATGTCTTCTCCATGGTCACGTATGTAACGCCACAAGGCAACACGTGGCTTAGTATTCCTTGTTTGTGCCGGGAAGCGTTTGCCTTTAATAGCTGAGATTTTTGTTGATACAGGTGAGACGGAGGGTTCATCATCTTTAGTTAGTTGGATTTTCATTAGTTTGATCAGCTCATTCTTTCCCTTCATTAGGCGCCTTGGATTATCCTGATCTTCATCAGGCGTTTCTGATACTACTACGGGTTTGTCGCGATTAATCAATAGAGACACTTGCTCTTGCACTTTATTCAGTTGGTCTGTTACTTGTGAGATGGTGGAAATGGAAGTGTGAGTTGGAGGTAGCAGTTGTTCATAGTTTTGAAGCATAATAACCAATTCGAAAATTAAGGGTCTTCTCTGTTGGTCCTCGTATCTCTTAAACGTTGATGCTAGCGTACCGGCATATCTTACTGATGCTGTTGTTGTGAGTTGCCGCCATATTTCAGGCGTCGTTCCCACTCTCTCCGGATCATGGTCTTGGCGTGGATCATTTGGAACAAAATTAGGGTTATACAACATTTCCACCATGGCTATTTCCCTCAAATACTGGATACCTTTTTCGACTGTATCCCACTGTAATATCACAGGCTTCAAACTGTCTTTGTAGGGATACCTTTCCTTCATGGCTATTAAGAGTCGTTCCCAGAGGGTGGTAGCCCCATCCCAACATCTACTAATCCCTCTGTCGATAGCTGCATCTCCGGCGATACCTCCTAGTTGGCGAGCTTCATTACCATCTAGAGACAAGCTATTGGCCCTTTTGTCCCAACAGCGAAGCAACCAGGAAACAAGAGTTTCGTTCGATTGCCGTGTAAACTCCTTTCTTGAGCCTTGGATTTCAGTCAACTTCAGAGGTCGACGAACAGTAATGGAGACCTCCTCTTCATCACTCTCTTCTTCATGTCTCTTAGGGTTTTTTTTTGCCTTTCTCGATACTGGTGGATCTGAGGAGGGCCCCTCGCCTGGATCTTCCTCTACCTCCTCCTCCGCTTCTTCCTTTTTCCGTTCTAGACGCGAGGACACTCGTTTCCATTTCTTGCCTTCCACAGGGGCAACTGACATTGTTACTGGTGTTTCCTGTGATTGGTCTGGTGATTTGACTTGGAGATTTCCCCCTTTGGCTTGAAACTCAGCTCGAAAAATCTGTCTGGACACTATTGCAGAGGTTATTCATATCTGTGAAACATGCGCCACAATTAAACAAGCCAAGAAGATGAAACCTCTCTGGGGGGAAGGGCAATGTCAAAAGGTTAAATATGGTGAGGCGTGGCAGGTTGATTACATCACCTTGCCACGAACTCGTGATGGTAAGTGTTATGTGCTATGGTGGAGGCAACCACTGGGTGGCTTGAAACATATGGAGTATCCCATGCTATTGCCTGAAACACCATATTAGGTCTTGAGAAACAAGTCCTGTGGCGACATGGCATTCCAGAAAGAATTGAGTCAGATAATGCGACTCATTTCAAAAATTCCTTTTACATACCTGGGCCAAAGATCATAGCATTGAGTGGATTTATCATATCCCCTATCATGCATCTGACTCCGATAAAATTGAACAATACAACGGGTCGTTAAAAACTATGTTGAAAGCAATGGGTGGCAGATCATTTAAGCATTTGGAAGAAACATTTGTCAGAAGCCACCTGGTTGGTCAGTTCTAGAGGATCTATCAGTCGAGATGGTTCTGCTCAGTCCAGCTGCCTATATACTGTAGAGGGAGATAAGGTCCCTGTAGTACATGTAAAGAGCATGTTGGGCTGTGTTTCCACCCTTGGGGCAAACGGTTCCAAGTATACTAAATGCCCCTCCAGGTGAAAGAAAACTGTGGCCTGCATTCTGTGGCCAATGGAATGGAAAAGAAGGCATTAGCAATGTTGGTGGTGGCATACCACTTGGCTGCTTTTGACTCCAGTTCATACTGGAGTTCTAACATGTCCAGCACAGCAGCACTCAGTGGGGGTGTGACTTCATTCAGGCCACGGTAGTCTACCGTCAGCCTCCATTCTCCACTGGCTTTACGCACTGGCCATATGGGGCTGTTAAAAGGTGAGTGAGTTTTGCTGATCACTCCCTGGCTCTCTATCTGACGAATCAACTTATGAATGGGGAGCAAGGAATCCCCGTTGGTGCAGTACTGCCGTCTGTGCACCATTGTTGTGGCAATCGGTACCTGTTGCTCTTTTACTTTTAGCAACCCCACAACAGACGGATTTTCTGACAAGCCAGGCAAAACAGACAGCTGCTTAATGTTATCTGTGTCTACAGCAGCTATTCCAAAGGCCTATTGATACCCCTTAGGATCCCTGAAATGCCCCCTTCTGAGGTAATCGATACCAAGTCGTACTATTGTTTTTTGCTTGAGCAGGAAGGTGTTTGCCTTTAATAGCTGAGATTTTTGATGATACAGGTGAGCAGGAGGGTTCATCACCTTAAGTTAGTTTGATCAGCTTCTTCATTAGACTCCTTTGATCATCTTGATCTTCATCAAGTGTTTCTGATACTACTACGGGTTTGTCGCGATTAATCAATAGAGACACTTGCTCTTGCATTTCATCTTGTCTGTCTGTTACTTGTGAGATGGCTGAAAAGGAAGCGTGAGATGGGGGTAGCTTTTGTTCAAAGTTTTGAAGCGTATGAATCAGTTCAAAAACTGGGGGTCTTCTCTCTTGGTCCTCGTATCTGTCAAATGTTGCTGCTAGTGTACCAGCGTACCTTTATGGTACTGTTTTTGTGAGTTTTGGCCATATATCAGGCATACTCCTCACTCTCTCAGGATCACGGTCTT
Organism: Pavo muticus; assembly: GCA_016647715.1. NCBI lineage: Eukaryota > Metazoa > Chordata > Aves > Galliformes > Phasianidae > Pavo > Pavo muticus. Next base: position 5,223 of record JACDJE010001137.1, on the reverse strand, counting down.
GGTGTGGATCGTTAGGAACAAACATGGGGTCATACCACATTTCCACCATGGCTATTTCCCTCAAATACTGGATGCCCTTTTCAACCATATTCCACTTTTTCATCTCAGGCTTCAGATTGTCTTTGAAGGGTTGTCTTTCCTTCACAGCTAATAACACTCTTTCCCAGAGGGTGGTGGCTCCGTCCAAACATCTACTAATCCCTCTGTCAATAGCTGAGTCTCTAGCAATGCCTTCTAGTTGGTGAGCTTCGTTACCATCTAGAGACACGCTACTGGCCCCGCTGTCCCACCAGCGAAGCAAGCAGGTGACAATAGTTTTGTTCAGGTGCCGTGTAATCTCCTTTCTTGAGCCTTGGATTTCAGTCCCTCCTCCTCACTCTCCTCTCCATGTCTCTTTGTTTTTCCTGTTGCCTTTCTCAATGATGGTAGTTTTGGGGATGGCCCCTCGCCTGGATCTTCCTCGAACTCCTCCTTTTCCTCTGCTGCTGCTTCTTTCCGTTCTAGACGCGAGGACACCCATTTCCATTTCTTGCCTTCCACAGGGGCATCTGACATTGATACTGGTGTTTCCTGTGATTGATCCGATTTGACTTGGGGACTTCCCCCTTTGGCTTGAACCTCAGCTAGGAAACTCTCTCTCTTCAGAATAGCATTATATAGGGCACGGTAAGCACAAGCCAAGCCCCAAATAAGTTGTACCTCCTTAGATCTATGTAAGCCGCACCGTCCCTGACTCAAATACTGGCTTAGTTTCTCGGGATCCCACAGGTGTTCAAGAGTGAAATCCCATGACGTTGCGGGTCCCCACACTTCTAAGATTTTTCCTAAACCTCTCCATATTCCCTGCCAGTCAACATTCTCCGGTTTTGGAGGAGACTTCATCCACATAATGCGAATGGAGAGGAGTGCATTCAGGGAGATTGATAACCAAGTTGGCTGGAAGTGTCGATCTGCCTGGGGGTAGCGAGGCCCTACAGAGGGATCTGGACAGGCTGGATAGCTGGGCTGAAGCCAATGGGATGAGGTTCAACAAGACCAAATGCCGGGTCCTACACTTTGGCCACAGCAACCCCAAGCAACACTACAGGCTTGGGGCGGAGTGGCTAGAAGACTGTGTAGAGGAAATTGACCTGGGGGTGTTGGTCGACGCTCGGCTGAACATGAGCCAGCAGTGTGCCTGGGTGGCCAAGAAGGCCAATGGCATCCTGGCTTGTATCAGAAGTAGTGTGACCAGCAGGAGCAGGGAAGTAATTGTCCCCCTGTACTCAGCTCTGGTGAGGCCGCACCTTGAGTACTGTGTCCAGTTCTGGGCCCCTCACTGCAAGAAAGACA
>JACDJE010001083.1:14135-27008 GCA_016647715.1 Pavo muticus | reverse complement strand
CCCCTGGAGCACCCTCAGGCCACGCCCACCCCAATATAAAACCACGCCCATCTTTAGCACCACGCCCACTTCCGCCTTAAGACCCGCCCACTTCCGCATCACACACCTGGAACACCCTCAGGCCACGCCCCCACACCTTAGCCCCGCCCGCGCTACCTTTAAGCCCCGCCCACCCCACACCCACTTCCGCTCCGTGCCCCGCCCTCTTCCGCCCTAAGCCCCGCCCCCCTACATCTGCTTCCCGCTGTAGATGAGCCGCTGCTGCTGGGGGGGGATCCCCTCCTTCTCCTCCACGCGCTCCTTGATGCGCTCCACCTGCACCGGGGGCGCCGAGTATTATGGGATGGAGGGGCCCACACCTCCCCAATCTCCCCCCCCCAGGCCCCGCAGGCCGTACCTTGTCGGTGGGTTCGATGTCGATCTCGATCTCTTTCCCGGTCAGCGTCTGCACGGGGGGAGGGGCTTAGCGAGGCCACGCCCACCCCCGCCCGGCACTCCACCCGACCCGACCCGCCATCCCATAATATCCCCCACAATGCCGCACCTTCACTTTGATCAGCATCGTGCCTCTGTGCCCGGCGCGCCGGAAGCGGAAGTGCACGCAAGCCACGCCCCCCTCCCCGCCCGGCGCTGCACACCACTTCCGTCGCTACGCGAGCCGCGGGGGACGCTGGGAGATGGAGTCCTGGCGCGCTATTGGCCACCGCCCAACCAATCAGAGCGCGTCCCCGCCCCGTTGGAATGCACCATTGTGAGCGGGGCGCGGGGGGGGAACAGAGCCCGTTTTGAGCTCAAAAAAGCGAATTTCGGGCAAAAGCGAAGAGAAAAAAGCGGCACTCACCAGGACGGGAGCGGCTGCGGGGGGCACCGCGGGTCTGGGGGGGAATAATTAGTAATCAGGCACTCATTAAGTCCTAATTAAGCCCTAATTCGCTGCCATGAGTAAATCCCACATAAGAGGAGCTGTCATTTACCCGAGTTTAACCACCTCGCACTTAATACTTAATTAACATCCCTAATTAACACGAACTACATTACATTTTAAAGGCTCCTTAATTAACACACACTAATTAACCCATTTGTGCTCCAATTAACCCATAAACAACGCTTAATTAAATCCTAATTAACACTTTCTTCAATTACCAACCAAGCCATCAAACAAAAGAAGAACAGAGCAGCTCAATACCCCCATGATTAACCCAGCACAGCCCTAATTAACCCCCAAACCCTCCCCTAATTACCCCCCACTAATTACCTTCCTCTGGAGCCCGTTCCCGTCCTCTGATTCGCTGAGGAACTCTGGGAGGCGGGGCCAAGAGTGGGCGTGGCCTCCCACCGTAGCCACGCCCCCCGAAGCCACCAGCTCCGCCCACTCACCCAATGGCTGCACGCGGAGGGGGCGGAGCTGGCGGCGCTGTGGGCGGGGCTTGGCTGGGGCGGTGCTAATGACAGAAAGGGGCGGGGCTTTAGGTGAGTGGGCTTGGCTTTGGATAAGTGAAGCTTATGGATTGGGCGTGGCTTATGGAAAGGGGGCGTGGTGTAATGACGAACTTATGGAGAGGGGGCGTGGCTTATGGTAAGGGGGCGTGGCTTACTCTGTAGCTTCAACAGATGGGGCACAGCTTCAAGGAAGGGGCGGGGCTTTAATGGAAGGGGTGTGGCTTAGGGAGAGGGGTGTGGCCGCTCACCGCTCTGATTGGTCCTTCCGGCGCAGGGCGCAGCTCAGGGGGCGGGGCACAGCGCCTGTGGGCGGGGCTTAGTGCATGTGGGCGGGGTTTGTGATCAGGCCACGCCCCCCTTCCCATGTTGAGCCGCCTACCGGATGGGGCGTGGCCCATGTCGGCCAGGTAGCGCCGCAGGATTGGCAGGGACGGGGGGCGGGGCCCGGAAGGGGCGTGGCTCCATACCACCGCGTGCATCTGGAAGGGGGCGGGGTCAGCATTAGGCCACGCCCCCTCCTCTAAGCCCAACCCGTTCCCATCGTTGCGCCATGAACCCAAACCGTTCCTATTGGCCCCTTTAGGCCCCTCCCCTTTCGGCCACGCCCCTTTCGGCCCCGCCCACCTGGCTGAGGTCGGGGGGGGGCAGGGCGCTCTCCAGGCGCTGCAGGAACTCGAAGCAGAGCTGCTCCAAAGCGCAGAGGAAACCTTCCCCGTAGTCATGGCGAGCCGGACCCTGCGGGAGGGGGGACTGGGAGGGACTGGGACGGACTGGGAGGGACTAGGAGGGGATATGAGAGCACTGGGAGGGGGGTTGGTGTTACTGTGAGGCACGGGGAGGGATTGGGAGGAGTTTGGGGGTACTGAGAGGCACTGGAAGAGACTGGGAGGGTCTGGGAGGGGATTATGGGGCACTGGGAGGGACTGGAAGGGGATTTAAAAGCACTGGGATTGACTGGGAGCAACTGGGAGGGGGCTTGGGGGCACTGGGAGGGACTGAGGGAGTGTGGGTTATACTGGGATGTATCAGGAGAGACGCTGAGGGCACTGGGATGGCACTGGGAGCCCTCAGATGTATACTGGGAGGCACTGGGATGGCAGCAGGGCTGGCCTGGGAGACCCATAGTGGTCTATGCTGGTCTATACTGATCCATACTGGTCTATACTGCCCCGTACTGCTCCATACTGGTCCATACTGGCCCATACTGGTCCGTACCTGCAGGTAAGCGCGGCGCTTCCTGCGGTCCCACAGAAGGGGCAAAATGGAGTCCCGGAAATTCTGCTGGGCCTCCGAAACCATCAGCTGCTCCTGGGGGGTCTGGGGGGGAATGGAGGGNCCGCTCCCAGTGCTCCCAGTGCTCCGCTCTCACTGGTGCCGGTGGCTTTAGGGAAGGGGGCGTGGCTTGGGAGAGGAAGGGGGCGTGGCCTCCCCTTTAGCCCCGCCCCCATTGCCCCACACTTGGTTGCAGCTCACTATGTTGCAAGAGGAAGCCCACGGGGTGGGGCAGCAGCTCACTATGTGGCAAAGGTGAATGGGACGGCTCACTTTCTGGCAGGAGGGACTCAATAGGGCAGAGCAGTGGCTCTGTATGTGGCAAGAGGAGCCCCTAAGGGTGGGAAGAAGGCTCACAATGTGGCAAGGACCTACAGCCCATTATACAGCATGGGGTTGCTATGGGATGGAGCAATGGCTCTTTTTCTGGCAGGCGCACACTATCTGGCAAGGAGATCCAGTTGGGCCGACTTGGGGATCATTATGTGGCAAGAAGAACCCTATGGGGTGGGGAAGTGGCTCTCTATGTGGCACGGGTGTAGGGGATGTGGCCAGCGGCTCCTTATCTAGCAGAGTCGCTGTGGAGCAATGAGTCCTTTTATGGCAAGGTTCACTATCTAGCAAGGAGACCCAAATAGGTCTGAACAACAGCTCATTTTCTGGCAAGGAGACCAATAGGGCAAGGCTACAGCTCACTATATGGCAAAGTAAACCAAACGGTGTATGGAACCAAGTAATGGCTCACGATGTGGCAATGGGTCACTATGGGATGGCGCAATGGTTCTTTATCTGGTGGGGGTCCTGTAGCTCACTATGTGACAGAGTGATCCAAAATAGCAAGGCAACGGCTCGCTTTCTGGCAGGGTGACTTCTGGGTCACTCTTTCGCAACCTTCCCCTACAGGGTGGGGCAATGGCTCACTATTAGGCAAGGGATTCACCCAATTTGGCCAAGGCGTGGCTGCGGGGAAGGGCTGGCAGCTCACTATTTGGCAGGGCGGGGAGCAGCTCACTATTTGGCAGAACCGGTCGGATGGTGATGGCGCAAGAAAGGGGTGGAGCCAATCAGCTGCCTCAACATGACAGCACTTTATTGAGGCTCCGCCCCCCGGGGGCGGAGCAAACGGCACCATCCAATCAGGAAAGGACGACAGTGACGCGAGGGAGGAGCTCAGCCAATCGGGCGCTGGCGTTGGGGGTGGCAGCCAACGGCGTCTCGGCCAATCGCAGGACAGAGAGGTGGGGGCAGGCGGCCAATGCAGCCAGCGCGGGGGCGTGGCTTATGGCTGGGGGAGGAGCCAAATTAGCGGGGTCAACATAGCCCCGCCCCCACAGCTCTAAGCCCCGCCCATATCTTACGGTTTCCGTCCAATCGCAGCTCCCGAAGCCGCGGGAGGGGCGGGACTCCCTGCAGCGTTGCAATCTGATTGCACGACACATCCAGCACCTGCATGGAAGGGGCGGGGACTCTCATGGCCACGCCCACAAGCCAGACCCCCNAAATGTCCCCCCAACCTCCCCATATTGGGTCTATGTCTTCAAAACGCACTAAAAAAGGACCAAAAATGGACCAAAAATGGACCAAAAAGATCCCAAAACGCATCAAATCCCCCAGAATGCCCCATAAGGACGCACCCTTCGTCCCCCCCAGTCTGGGGCCGTTCCTTCGGGGAAGAAAAGGTCGATGGAGTCGAAGAGCTGCGGCTCCGGGTGGTCCTCGTGGAGCAGGGAGTGCACGGCCTGGGGGAGATGGGGGGGACAAGATGGCTCCCATGGGGACAAGATGGCGGCCATGGGGATGAGATGGAGGTGGTTGGACAAGATGGTGGCCATGGCGACAAGATGGCGGCCATGGGGATGAGGGGGTGGCGGGAAAAGATGGCAGCCATAGGGCTTGATGGTAAGGGCGGCGGCCATCTTGCGAACCACAGACCACGACAGGAAAGGTGGCAGCCATCTTACGAAGCCCAACGGCTGATGGGATGGTGGCGGCCATCTTGCCCCCGCAGGGGCTGCTGGGAAGGCTACTCACGGCGGCCTGCAGGCCCAGGCGGAGGCGGACGCCATGTTGGAAGCTCAGTGCTGTGGGTGCCGCCCTCCCCACGGCCTCCAGCAGCGCCAACACCCGCGGGAAGTGCCGCAGCCGCCGGGCCCGCACCACCTGCCAGGCGCCCGCCAGCGCCACCCGCAGGGCGGAGGGGGAACTGCAGGGTAAAAGCGAGGGGGGTCAGGGCCCCACAGCCAACCCTACGGCCCTATAGCCCAACCCACAGCCCCACAGCACTGCCTGCAGCCCCATATCCAGCCCCACTGCCCAACCCACAGCCCCATATCCAGCTGCAGATACAGCCATTACCCCACAACCAACCCTATGGCCCCATAGACCAACCCACAGCCCCATAGCACTGCCTACAGCCCCATATCCAGACCCATATCCAGACCCACAGCTGTATATCCAGATCCACAACCCTATACCCAGCCCCAGCCTCACTCACAGCCCCATAACCCTGCCCACAGCCCTATATCCATCCCCACAGCCTCATAGCTCCCCCCACAACCCTATATCCAGCCCCATAGCTCCTCCCACAGCCCCATAGCCACCCCTACAGCCCCATAGCCAAACCCCGGGCCCTATAGCCAAACCCACAGCCCCATAGCCACACCTACAGCCCCATATCCAACCCCCAGGCCCTAGAGCCCAACCCTCAACCACATAGCCCCGCCCCATAGCCAATCCACGGGCCTTACATCCCCTATGGCTCCACCCCATAGCCCTCCCACAGCCCCATAACCACCCCTACATCCCCATAGCCAGCCCCCAGGCCCTATAGCCCAACNCCAGTCACATGACCCACCTGCAGCCTCCTCAGTGCCCCCAAGGTTTGGGGCAGCCCCTGCAGGGCGTTGCCCCCCAGATCCAGCAGGGTGACGCAGCCCAGCCGCTCCAATAGGGGCAGTGATGTCAGGCCCTGGGGGCGGGGATTGTCAAAAGGGGGCGGGGCCTGTGTTGCAAGCCACGCCCCCTTCCTCCACCCCCAATGGGTTTTCAGAGTCACCTCAATGTCCCCATGGTGACCCCACTGGGTTCCCACTGACTCCCCCCCTGCATGGTCCCTAAGAGCCCCCCAACGTCTCCCCATAGACCCCAAGATGTCCCCATTGGGATCTCAACGTCCCCAGTAGTCCCAAGGTGCCTCCAATGGGTCCTCACTGTCACCCCATGTTGACCCCATTGGGATCCCAGTGACCAAAATGTCCCCAGTGCGCCCCCCATAGTCCCTCAGAGCCCTGCAACATCTCCCCACAGACCCCATAGTGCCCCCATTGCGTTTCCAATGTCCCCAAGGTACCCCCAATGGACCCGAAGACCCTCCCAACATTTCTCCATACACCCCACAATGTCCCCACTGGGTTCCCATTGTCCCCATGGGCCCCAATGTGCCCCCAATGACCCTTAAGGGCCCCCTAGCATCTCCCCATAGACCCCACCGTGCTCCCACTGGGTTCCCATTGCCCCCAAGGTGCCTCTACAGCCCCTCGGAATCACCCCAAAGCCTCACCCTTGGAGTTCATTCGTGGAACTGCCCCTTTAAATCCCACACTTTAGGCCCCGCCCACTTCTGGACATACCCCCTTTAGGCCTCACCCCCTCACCTTCCCGGGTAGGTGGAGCTCCTCAGGCTCCGCCCCCTCCCTCAGCAGCGCCAGCGCAAGCTCCGCCCTCGACGCCATGTCAGCCACGAAGCCAATCCGCAGCGGGTCCGCCTCCTGGGGGGCGGGGCTATGTTAGACCACGCCCACAATCCCAGCAGGTCACGCCTCCTCGCTAAGCCCCGCCCACCTTGAGGGCCTGCAGGCAGCGCCGCATCTCCTCCTCGTGGCCCAACGGGTCGATGGCAGCCAGGAGCAGCAGCAGGGTCAGCAGGCAGCCTGGTCACGTGACACACAGCCATGTGACCCCAACGTCCCCCCCGTGGTCCCTAAGAGCCCCCCAGCACCTCCCTATAGACCCCACGGTGACCCCATCGGGTTCCCGTTGTCTCCAAGGTGTCCCCCGTGGACCCCATAATGCCCCCAATGGGTTCCCAGTGACCCCAGTATCCCCATGGGGTCCCCCGTGGTCTCCAAAATCCCCCCCAGCATCTCCCCATAGACTCCCATTGGGTTCCCAGTGTCCCCAGTTACCCCAAAGAATCCTCACAGTCACCCCATGGTGACCCCATTGGGCTCCCAGTGACCCCAATTACCCCCAAGGTGCCCCCAGAGTCACCCCAAGGTCCCCATGGTCACTGTGGGGGGTGGTCACGTGACGCAGAACTCACCCCGGCTGTGCGGCTCCAACTCCAGCAGCTCCCGGCAGGCGCCCAGCAGCTCCTCCAGCACCGCCCGCTCGGCCACGCCCACTTCCGGCCTACGGGGGGAAGGGGCGGGGCCTAATGGAGGGGCGGGAGTCCTCCCAGCAGCAAGGGGGCAGCATTGGGAGGGAGATAGAGCAGAGCCCGGAAGTAGGCGGGGCTTAAGGGGGGCCATGGTTTGTAGGAAGGGCTTTACATAAGGGGTGTGATTAGGAAGGGGCGTGGCTTATGGGGGTGGAGTTTGCATAAAGGGCGGGGCGAGCGAGGGGCGTGACTTGGGGGCTTAGTGGGTGTGGCTTGAGTGAAGGGGGCGTGGCTATGGGGCAAAGGGGGCGTGGCTAACCAGAAGAGCTCCTGCGGCACGACAGGCTCCGCCCACCACGCCTCCTTCTCCCCTGTAACGAAAGGCTTAACGAGGCTCATGCAAATGAGGTGGGCGTGGCCAAGGAAAAGGGGCGTGTCCCACCTTTAGGAGAGAGCGTCACCTCCCCGTGGGCGGAGCCGTGGCACCAAGCGGCTCTGATTGGCTCGTGCTCTGCAAGGGGCGTGGCCAGGTCCGCAGGCAACGGGCACAGCTGTGGGCGGGGCATCGTGAGACCACGCCCATTTCAGCCCCACCCCCTCGCGAAGCCACGCCCCCCGGGCCATACCCACGTGCAGGAGGGGCGGCTGCGGCGCTCGGCGGAGCTCCACGGGGTCAGAGGGCGGTTCTGTAGGGTCAGCTGAGGGGGGGTCTGGGGGGGACAGCGCTGCGGGTCACGTGGGGTCCCACTGCCCCCCTACCGACCCCACAGCAGGACCACAGATGGCCCACAGTGGCCCTATTGGGATCCCAGCATCCCCAAGGTGCCCCCCATAGACCCCCTGATGACCCCATTGGGTTCCCAAAGACCCCAATGTACCCCCAGTCGTCCCTAAGAGCCCTCCAGCATCACCCCATAGACCCCATAGTACCCCCATTGGGCTCCCAATGCCCCCAAGGTGCCCACATAGCCCCTCAGAGTCACCCCATAGACCCCATGGTGCCACCCTTGGGTTCCCAACGCCCCCACGGTCCCCATTTTGGGGCACCCCAAGGTGCTCATCCCACCCCCACGCTGACCCCACATCACCCCACAGCTCACCCCGACGGCCCTTGAGAAGGTGACGCTCACAGCCCCGTCCTCCATGTCCACGTGCACCCCGATGACACGAGGAGGGGGGGATGCTGGGGGGCAACGGGGATGTCAGCGCCACATAGGAATCCCACAGGGACAATGGGATCCTATAGGGACACCACGGCTCCAGAGTAACCCAATAGGGATACCAACCCCCCATAGGGACTCCATAGAGACAATGAGACCCCCATAGGAGCAATGGGACCATAATACGAACACCGGGACCCCCATAGGGACCTCATAGGGACAATGGGACCCCCATAGGAATGCCAAGACCCCCATAGGGACACCCAAAAGGACAATGGGACCCCCAAAGGGACCTCCACAGGGAGGATGGGACCCCATAGGGACAGACAAAGGGATAATGGGACCCCCATGGAGACACCTAAAGGGATAATGGGCCCCCCATGGGGACACCAGCACACCATAGTAATACCACGACACCATAATGACAACGAAACCCCATAGGGATACCATGACCTCATAAGGACAAAAGGACACCAGGACCCACACAGGGACACCACAGGGACAATGGGACCCCTATAAGGGCAATGGGACCCCCCAATAGGGCCACCCCATACGGCCGGGGTCACCTCTGGCCAGCAGGCAGCGCAGGTAAACCCATGGGCTGTGATCCTGGGGGTCGGTGAACACCGCGCTCTGCACCAAATCCAGCTCTGATTCAGGGCAAAAAAAGGGGATTTAGGGCAAAACGGGGACATGGGGACCATTGGGGNCCCCCCCCGACCCCTTGATTAACGTTAATTAACCCAGCAGCAGCTCCACGCAGAGGCTGTCGTTGTCGGGGTCGAAGGGCCGCGGGAGGAGGACCCTGAGGTGGAAGGGCTGCCCCCGCCGGACCACCAGGAGGGGGCAGCTGAACTCGGCCGTGTGGTGGGCGACGCGGTCGGCCTTGGAACCCACAACCAGGCCTCGGGGGACCAGCAGGCCTGGGGGGGGGAGAGGGGGCAGGTGAGCCCCAAAAAGGGCAGATTTCAGCCCAAATTGGGGCTGGGGGGCTTCAATCCCTGAAACTTCCCCTTGGAAAGGGATAAAAGCCTGAAAAATGGCTTCTGGGGGGGCTTGAAACCGACATTTCTGTCAGAGCGGGGCTGAAATGGGTGGGTGTCATCCCAAAACTGGTGGTGGTGAGCCCCAGAAAGGGCAGATTTCGGCCCAAAATGAAGGTGGGGGTGTTAAAACCACGAGTCCTCCCCTTCGGGAGGGCGGAAATCCCTAAAAATGGCGTTTGGGGGGGCTTGAAACCGACATTCCTGTTACTATGAAACTGAAAACTGTGATCTTCACCCCAAATCTGCAGTTCTGACCCCAAAATGCCACTTTTTACCCCGAAATGAGGACATTGAGGGGCCTCAGATCCCATTCATATCCAAAGCCCCCAAAAATGGCCCTTTTGGGGGGGCCTCGAAACCGACGTTTCTGCCACAGTGAGACTGAAATCGATGATTTTCACCCCAAATTTGGCACTTTTTACCCCAGAATGAGGCCGGGTGATAGAAGGCAGAGGGGGCAGAACAGAAGACCCCCCCCCCAGCCCCGAATCTAACCTTAAAAACGCCATTTTGTTTGTCGGGGGATCCCCGAAACCGCCGTTTTTCCCCCCGAAATCCCATTTTTGTGGGGGTTTTTGTGCCTTAAATCCCACTTTTTCACCCCAAAACCTCACCTGGCCGCAGGGCTTGGGGGGGTCTCCGTCCCGGCACCTCTCCGGGGGGGGGTTCCCAATCCTCGCGGCCGCGCCGGCAGCACCCGCAGCACCCGCAGCACCCGCCCAGCCGGCGCCAGAAGGAGGCCCGGGGCCGGGGGGGGGGGTCTGGGGAGGGCGCCCCCCGCAGGCGGAAGCTGGCAGCGGCCCAACGGCCCGGGTCCAGGCGGGGGTCGGCGTCCGGCATGGCCTGCGGGCCAGTAGGGACCAGTATGGACCAGTAGGGACCAGTATGGACCAGTATGGGTCAGTAGGGACCAGTATGGATCGGTAGGGACCAGTATGGACCAGTAGGGACCAGTAGGGACCAGTATGGGTCGGTAGGGACCAGTATGAACCAGTAGGGACCAGTATGAGTAGAGAGCAATATGGACCAATAGGGACTGGTAGGGGCCAGTATGGACCAGTATGGACCAGTATGAATACAGACCAGCATGGACTGGTAGGGACCATTATGGACTGGTAGGGTCCAGTAGGGACCAGTATGGACCAGTATGGACCAGTATCAGTAGGGATGGTCTGAGAGGGACCAGTAGGGACCAGCACACACCAGTAGGGACCAGTTCACCCAGTACAGCCCAGTAACACCCCAGCATAGCCCAGTAACCCCCAGTATAGCCCCAGTTACCACCAGTACAGCCCAGTAACCCCCAGTATGGTCCAGTAACTCCCCAGCATAGCCCAGTAAGTCCCAGTATAGCCCCAGTATAGCCCAGTAGCCCCCCGGCTCCCCGCAGTATAGCCCAGTAACCCCCCAGTATAGCCCAGTAACTCCCAGTATAACCCTGTTACTCCCCTGTACAGCCCAGTATAGCCCAGTACCCACCCCAGTACAGCCCGATTACCCCCAGTACAGCCCAGTATCCACCCAGTATCCCCCAGTNGCCCACTTCCGGCCCCGCCCACCTCGGCGAACACGAAGGCGGTGTCGTACTTGAGGAACACCTCCCCGTTCTTCACCGCAGTCACCGAGCACGGCCCGCAGCAGAACAGCCCTGCATGCACCAGTAGAAACCAGTATGGACCAGTACAGACCGGTATAGACCAGCATCAACCAGTCCCAACCCGCTCCAACCCAGTGTGAACCAACCCAAACCCACCTCGACCAGGAAGGGACTGCTCCAAACCAGTAAGAAACCCGTCTGAACCCACCCAAACCGCTCCAAACCAGTCTGAAACCAGGCCAAAACCAGCATAAACCGGCCCAAACCCATCTAAGGCAGTCTGAACCAGTAACAAACCAGTCCCAACCCACTCCAAACCAGTCTAAGCCAGTCCAAACCAGTCTGAAACTGATCCCAACCCATCCCCAACCAGTCCCAACCAGTCCCAATCCATCCCAACCACTCCCAACTGGTCCCAACCAGTCCAACCCCGTCCAGCCCGGTCCAACCCAGTCCAGCCCAGTCCAGCCCGGTCCAACCCGCCCGCACCGCTGCTGGTCTCCTGCGGGGTGGCGTCCACCACCTGCCAGCCGTCGTAGCCCTCGGGCAGGTCGGGGCGCCGCATCCAGCAGTCGTTCCACACGTGGAAGTTCCTGGGGGCGGAGATGGGGGGCGGATGGGGGGTCTGTGGGGCAGCCATGGGGCGCTATGGGGTCCCTATGGGTCTCTATGTCCCTATGGGGCAGCTATGAGTCTCTGTGGGTCCCTATGGATCTCTATGTCCCTCTATGGGTCCCTATGGGGTCCCTATGAGGTCTCTATGTCCCTCTATGGGTCCCTATGGGGTCCCTATGAGGTCTCTATGTCCCTCTATGGGTCCCTATGGGGCCCCTATGAGGTCTTTATGTCCCTCTATGGGTCCCTATGGGGCAGCTACAGCTCCCTATGGCTCCCTATGGGTCTCCATGGGTCTCTACGTCCCCCTATGGGGCAGCTATGGGGCAGCTATGGGTCTCTGTCTCCCTGTGTCTCTCTATGTCTCCCTATGTCCCTCTATGTCCCCCTAGGGCTCCCTATGGCTCCCTATGGGGCAGCTATGGGGCAGCTATGGGGCAGTACCAGACGGAGTCGGTGTTGAGGCGCTCGAGGGGCTTCATGTTCTCGTCGAAGTAGATGTCGGTGCTCAGGGACACGTCGGTGTCGTGCGCCGAGTTGTAGTTCGTCACCGTGCGCGTCGGGACCCCCAGGCAGCGCAGCACTGCCGCGGCGCTACCGTCAGCCGCCGCCAGGGGGCGCCCGCGGAACGCGAGAGGTGGAAAGCAGGGAGACCATAGAGATGCCGCAGGGAGACCATAGAGATGCCATAGAGATGCCACAGAGAGTGCATAGGGGCGCCGTAGAGAGGCATAGAGAGCCATAGGGACCATAGAGAGAGACAGAGAGACATGGAGACCACAGATCCATAAGGACGCCACAGAGAGACATAGAGACCCATAGAGACCCATAGAGACCCCATAGGGAGACATAGAGACCCATAGGGACCCCAGAGAGACATAGAGACCCCATATAGACCCCATATAGACCCCACAGACCTCATAGACCCACCATAGACCCAACAGATCCCCATGTAGACCCAACAGAACCCCACGTAGACCCCATAGATCCCACATAGACCCAACAGAACTCAACAGGACCCCCCGTAGACCCAACAGAACCTCATGTTGACTCAACAGAACCCCACGTAGACCCCATAGACCCCACATAGACCCAACAGAACCCAACAGGACCCCCCGTAGACCCAACAGAACCCCATATTGACTCAACAGAACCCCACGTAGACCCAACAGAACCCCATGTAGACCCGTGTAGACCCAACAGAACCCCACGTAGGCTCCATAGACCCCAAGTAGACCCAACAGAACCCCATGTAGACCCCCCCATAGACCCAATAGAACCCCATGTAGACCCCCCATGGACCCCATAGACCCCCTCAGTGCCGGTGGTGACGACGCCAGCAAACACCCAACAGAACCCCATGTG
>JACDJE010001092.1:18987-29462 GCA_016647715.1 Pavo muticus | reverse complement strand
GAGAATGTTTCTGATACTGTAGAAGATTTATAGTTTTTCTCTATGCACCAATCATAGAATTGTTTTTGCCTACTGTTTGCTAGATTAGCAGTGTAATTTTAGCCCACTATATAAGCTTGTGTGTGTGGCTATTTTTATCCCTTTGTTCTTCACTATATAAGTGTGGATTTTCTCAATAAAGGGGAGCATGAAGATTTAATCATATTGATACCTGTCATGACTCTGGAACCTTTCTCCTCGTCATTATATCTTCTTGATTGCTCTCCATTCTGTCCAGTTTTGTCATGGTTTTATGAATTTTGGTTATCAGTATTCCACATCATAACATCAGGTAGTGCACTGGGAGTTAAAGTGTTCTGGGTACTTATCTCCGAAGAAAAGAAGAACTACATTCCCCTGAAGACTGTTCGCTGTGCTGTTATCATTCTGCTCAGGGGGAACAGATACAAGGCCTTGGTAGGTCATCTGACCAGCTCTTCTTCGTCAGTCTCTCTCCCTGCTGCTCAACTGGACTGTGCATCTCACCTCAGTGTTATGGTGAGGCCTATCCAGCTTCTGGACAATCTCTCTCTCCCATTATATTTGATTTATTAGCTTCAATTCTAATTATATTGTATTATAGTGTGTTATCCTGCATTCCGATACCATATTTAGTAAATTAGTTTGTTTCTCCTCAGATCGTTACCACTTTTTTAAATTATTTTTTAAATTATTTTGGGGGCCCCTGTTTCCCTTTTCCGGAGGCGCAGATTTTGCGAAATCCCTCTGCCCCGCTAGTCACGGAACCAGGCCGAACCAGCCTGTAAACCGTTGACATTCTTGGTGGAGAATGTGGGCAGAAGCTGCTTTTTAGCTTTTTAGAACAAATCTTTCTCTCTGCTCTCAGAGAGCTTCATTGGGAAAGTTTATCTTTCTCACAGGTGCTCACTGAAAACTTGACATTGAAAGTCCAGGCGGACTGCCAATATTCTGGGATATTTGTAAACTTACTTCTGTAAAGACGAAAAAAAAATGATTCCACTCTCTTTTTTACACCTGTTTTCAGAGGGAGCTGCTAATTTTTCAGAACTTGTGATTTTTAAGCAGGTTCCCAGTCTCTCCTTTGAATCCCTTATGTAGTTTTAGAATGCTCATCTGATCACGGTGTCAGTTTCCCTGAATGTACTACTCATCATTTCACTCAGTATTTGTATTTATCGTATTTTGAAGAAGCCTTCTCCAAAACCAGAGAATACTGAGTGGCAGGGAGTGTGGAGAGGCTTGGGAGAGACTTTGGAGAGATGGACATCTTCGGTGTCATGGAACTTTACTCCTGAACACCTAAAAGACCCTGAGAGCCTAAACAGATATTTGAGACAGGAATGTTGCGGCTCAGGCAGATCTGAGGAGGCACAAATGATTTGGGGCCTGGCTAATGCTTATCGGGCCTTATTCAATACTATCCCAGAGAGGGAGAGAGTTTTTGAAATTGAGAGAGAGTGTCTCAGAGCTGAAAGGGAGAGTCTCAGGGAGACAGTACAAAATGAGCGAGAGAGTCTCCAAGTCGAGAGAAAAGACCTCCAATCCGAGCGGGACTCCCTCCAATCCGAGAGAGATGCCCTCCAAATCGAGAGAGACTCCCTGCAATCCAAACTCGACAGTCTCCAATCTCAACGGGACACCTTCCAGTACGAGTGAGATGCCCTCCAGTCTGAGAGGGACATCCTCAAGTCCGAACGGGACTTACTCCGAACTGAGCGAGATGCCCTCCAGCACGCAAAATTCACTCTCCAAAATGAACTGAACAGAATTCAATCTCATCAAGCCATGCTCGAATCTGAACTAAATATCCTCATAATTGAACAAGACGGACTCCGAGCCAAGCTGGAAAGTGAGAGCATCGGCACTGACCATCCTGATCAAACACAGGAGGCACCAGAATCAATGTCAGTTGCCCCTGTAAGAGGATGGAAAACGAAATGAATCTTGACTCAGAACAGGAGAAAGAGGAGGAGGAGAAAGCAGAGGAAGCAGTCACTGTAAGAGAGGAGGAAAGAGGTCCAGAGGAGTGGCTGAAGTAAGACGTGAGCAAGACATAGTTACTATTACGGATAGATCTCTGAAAATGAATGAAATTTGAGGACTCGGAAAAGACTTTTCACGCCACCCAAATGAGCCTGTTGTCACCTGGTTACTTCGATGTTGGGACAATGGGGCCAACAGTGTGTGGCTAGATAGTAGAGAAGCTTGCCAACTGGGCGGCATTGCTAGGGACTCAGCCATTGACAGAGGTATCAGTACATGCCAGAATGGGTCCTTCACCCTCTGGAAGTGGATGTTGTTAGCCGTAAAAGAAAGATACCCCTTCAAAGACGATCTGATGCCTGAGAAAAAGAAATGGACTGATATGGAAAAGGGCAGCTGTTATTAGAGAGAATATGCTGTGGTGGAAATGTTACATAGCCCAGATTTCATTCCAGACGAGCCAGACCAAGAGCATGATCCTGAGAGAGTCAGGTGTACACCAAATATGTGGCGTACATTCACAAAGACTGCACCAGAAAGGTATGCCAGTACATTAGCAGCAATGTATGGCAGAGAGGAAAGAAGACCCCTTATAAATGAACTGATTAATAAACTTCAAGTCTTTGAGTTACATTTAACCCCTCTATGAGCTTGTCTTTCAGCCATTACAAAAGTAGCTGACAAACCGGACAGAATGGAGAGCAATCAAGAAGATATAAATGACGAACTGTCTACCATGCGTAATGCTGATGGATGCATAAAGACTGCATCATCCAACGTCTCAGCTATCAAAAGAAGACATCCTTCTGCTCAAGCAAGTGACAACAGTAAGACTATGTCGCGATTTGCCTTGTGGCATTACCTACATGACCATGGAGAATATATGAAGAAGTGGCATAAAAAACCCACTCCTGCACTTCAAGCACGGGTAAAAGAATTACAAGACAGATCAGCCACCAAGGTGAACTTCTCCAAAAAGGTGATTGCCCAAGTGCTGCGGACAAACAAGTTAACAAATAGAGGGGCCCTGCCCCCAGCCAGGCGGGGGAATGGGATAACAGAGTGTATTGGACTGTGTGGATTAGATGGCCTGGCACACCAGAACCACAGAAATATAAGGCCCTGGTGGACACTGGCACACAGTGCTCTCTAATGCCCTCGAGTCACCAAGGGACAAAATCAATTTATATTCATGGGGTGACTGGGAATTCCCAAGAGCTGACAATCTTGGAGGTAGAAATAAGCCTCACTGGTAAAGACTGGCAAAAGCACCCTATTATGACTGGCCCAGGGGCTCCCTGTATACTTGGTATTGATTACCTCAGAAGGTAATATTTCAAGGATTCCAAGGGGTATCGATGGGCCTTTGGAATAGCTACTGTAGACACAGAAGGTAGTAAGCAGTTGTCTGTTCTGCCTGGCCTATCAGAAGATCCATCTGTTGTGGGGTTGCTACCAGTGAAAAAGCAACAGGTACCGATTGCCACAAAAACGGTGCACAGACGGCAGTACCGCACCAACAGAGAGTCCTTGCTCCCCATTCATAAGTTGATTTGTCAACTAGAGAGCCAGGGAGTGATCAGCAAAACTCACTCACCTTTTAATAGTCCCATATGGCTGGTGCCTAAAGCCAGTGGAGAATGGAGGCTGACGGTAGACTACCGTGGCCTGAATGAAGTCACACCCCCACTGAGTGCTGCTGTACCGGACATGTTAGAACTCCAGTATGAACTGCAGTCAAAAGCAGCCAAGTGGTATGCCACCACTGACATTGCTAATGCCTTATTTTCCATTCCTTTGGCCACAGAATGTAGGCCACTGTTTGCGTTCATTTGGAAGGACATTCAGTATACATGGAACCGTTTGCCCCAGGGGTGGAAACACAGCCCGGCCATTTGCCACGGGTTGATCCAAGCTGCACTGGAACAGGGCGGTGCTCCTGAGCACTTTCAGTACATTGATGACATTATTGTGTGGGGCAACACAGCAAGGGAAGTTTTTGAGAAAGGAGAGCAAATAATCCAGATCCTTCTGGGTGCTGGTTTCGCTATTAAGCGAAGCAAAGTGAAGGGACCTGCCCAGGAAATTCAGTTCCTAGGTATAAAGTGGCAAGATGGACGTCGTCACATCCCAACGGATGTGATCAACAAAATCATTGCCATGTCTCCGCCCTATAATAAGAAAGAGACACAGTCTTTTCTGGGTGTAGTGGGTTTTTGGAGAATGCATGTTCCAACCTATAGCCTCATTGTAAGCCCCCTTCATCAGGTGATGCAGAAGAAGAATTATTTTGTGTGGGGTCCTGAGCAGCAGCAGGCTTTTGAACAGATTTAATGGGAGATAGCTCGTGCCGTGGCCCTGGGGCCAGTACGGACAGGACAGGATGAAAAGAACATTCTCTACACTGCTGCTGGAGAGAAAGGTCCCACATGGAGTTTGTGCCAGAGAGCCTCAGGAGAGTCCCGAGGCCGACCCCTGGGATTCTGGAGTCGAGCGTACAGAGGGTCTGAAGAGTGCTACGCTCCAGCTGAAAAGGAGATCTTAGCTGCGTATGAGGGAGTTTGAGCTGCTTCCGATGTAATCGGCACTGAAACGTAGCTCCTTCTGGCACCTCGACTGCCAGTGCTGAACTGGATGTACAAGGGAAAGGTTCCGTCTACCCATCTTGCAACTGATGCCACTTGGAGCTTGTGGATTGCATTGATTACACAAAGAGCGCGGATGGGGAACCTCAGCCGTCCAGGAATCCTTGAGGTGATCATGGACTGGCCTGAAGGCAAGAAGTTTGGAACTTTCCCAACAGAAGAAGTATCACGTGCTAAAGAGGCCCCACCATACAATGAACTACCAGAAAATGAAAAGAAATTTGCCCTGTTCACAGATGGTTCATGTTGTATTGTGGACAAGCATCACAGATGGAAATATGCCGTGTGGAGCCTCACACGACAAGTTGGAGAGGCCACTGAAGGAAAAGGATAAACAAGGCAGTTCACAGAGGTAAAGGCGGTCCAGCTGGCCTTAGATGTTTCTGAACGGGAGAGGTGGCCAATGCTTTATCTTTATACCGACTCATGGATGGTGGCAAATGCTTTATGGGGGTGGTTACAGCAGTGGGAACAAAATAACTGGCAGCGGAGGGGTAAACCTATTTGGGCTGCTGAACTGTGGAAAGACATTGCTGCCCGAATTAAGAACATAGTTGTAAAGGTGCTTCACGTAGATACATTTAACCCCTCTGAGCTTGAGTTTCAGCCATTACAAAAGTAGCAGAAATACTTGTCAACGGTTTACAGGATGGTTCAGCCCGCTTCCGTGACTAGCGGAGCGGAGGGATTTTGCAAAATCCGCACCTCCGTAAAAGGGAAACAGGAGACCCCAAAATAATTAAAAACAGCGGCAACGATCTGAGGAGAAACAAACTAATTTACTAAATATCGTATCGGAATGCAAGATAACACACCATAATACAATATAATTAGAATTGAAGCTAATAAATCAAATATAATGAGAGAGAGTGTCCGAAAGGTGGATAGGCCTCACCATAACGCTGAGGTGAGATGCGTAGTCGGATCGAGCAGCAGGGAGGAGAGAAGAAGGAAAAAAAAAGGGACATCAGGTGACCATGCCAGGGGTTATATCTCCTCTCTGAAAGCCAAGCCCCCTGGGGTATGTATTCCTTCTTTTCTTCGGACAGGTGCTTGGAACTGGAGCATTACCTCTTTAATTCCCACTGCACTACCTGATGTTATGATGTGGAATACTGATAACCAAAAATCATAAAACCATGATGTCACGGGTTATCCCTGGATACAAGTCCGTGACAGGGAGGCACAGGCCCCAGGGAAAAAAATAGAGAAGGGCGAGGAAAAAAAAAAGGAAGGGGTACTAACGGTTTGCCGCGTGATCTGGCCGGCCCCGGGCCACGTGCTCCGGGAGAGGGGGAAGGGCAGGGAGCTAGTGGATGGGTTTAACAAAAGGAATGCACCAGCACCGATCTGAGAGGGAACGGTAATTTACTAAATTTAACTAAATCAAACAAAATGAGAGAGAGAAGAGTATCCAAAACGCGAGATCAAACCACAATAGCGCGAAGGAACCACGTGCTGTTCTCCGCGGCGAGCTGAGAAGGCTGATCCGGGCAGCGGGGGAAGCCAGGCGCTCGGTCCGGTCCGGAGCTCCACCCCCGCTTCCTCTTCGCGCCAAGTCCTCCCCAGGGAAGCCGCACCTCTCCTCCCGTCAGGATACTCCACATGCCCATAAGGGGCAGTAAACGGAACCAGAACATTAACTCTTTAACTCCTACTGGTTCACATGATGTTCTGATGTGGAATACTGATCACAAAAGAAAAATCACCAAACCACAACATTCCACCCCTTATTCCACATCACCACATCATGCTTAACATATATCTACATACGAACAAACAGTAATTAGCATGCACTACATACGCACTATCTGAACAACAATAATTAACATGCATTACGTATACACATATCTATATACATATATATACATGGAATCACTGACTGCACTCCCCCAGCATCAAATTCCCTTGTGGTATGCACTGGACGTCCCCATTTTCCTCCATCACCCACCAAGTGCACCCAGGTCCCTGTGCAAAAACAGTTCCACGGAGTGGTTTGCCCTTTCCAGAAGCTGGAAAGACCCAAACCGCTTTTCCCAACATGCTTTTTGCATGTATTACAGGGACCTTATCTCCCTCTACAGTATGTAGGGAGCTGGAGTGGGTAGGGCCATCTCGATTGACCGATCCTCTGGTGTTGACCAGCCAGGTGGCTTCTGCCAAATTCTTCTCCCAGTTCTTAAATGTTCCACCGCCCATTGCTTTCAACATGGTTTTTAACAACCCATTGTAGCGTTCGATCTTACCAGAGGCCGGTGCATGGTAGGGGATATGATAAATCCACTCGATGCCATGTTCTCTGGCCCAAGTATCCACAAGTGAATTTTTGAAATGAGTCCCATTATCCGACTCAATTCTTTCTGGGGTGCCATGTCGCCACAGGATTTGCCTCTCCAGGCCCAATATGGTGTGTCGGGCGGTAGCATGGGGTACTGCGTATGTCTCAAGCCACCCAGTGGTTGCCTCCACCATGGTGAGCACATAATGCTTACCATTGCGAGATCGTGGCAAGGTGATATAATCAACCTGCCACGCCTCCCCATATTTATACTTTTGCCATCGCCCTTCCCCCCAGAGAGGTTTCATCCTCTTGGCTTGTTTAATTGCAGCACATGTGTCACAGTCATGAATAACTTGCGCAATAGCGTCCATAGTTAAGTCCACCCCTCGGTCTCTAGCCCACTTATATGTTGCATCTCTTCCTTGATGGCCTGAGGTCTCATGGGCCCACCGAGCTAGAAATAACTCTCCCTTGTTCTGCCAGTCCAAGTCTATCTGAGCCACCTCAATTCTGGCAGCTCGATCTACCTGATGGTTATTTTTATGTTCTTCAGTAGCCCTGCTCTTGGGCACATGGGCATCTACGTGACGCACCTTTATAACCATATCTTTTGTTCGGGCAGCAATGTCTTTCCAAAGTTCAGCAGCCCAAATAGGTTTACCCTTCCGTTGCCAGTTGTTTTGTTCCCACTGCTGTAACCACCCCCATAAGGCATTTGCCACCATCCATGAGTCAGTGTAAAGATAAAGCATTGGCCACCTCTCCCGCTCAGCAACATCTAAGGCCAGCTGGACCGCCTTTACCTCTGCGAACTGACTTGACTCTCCTTCTCCTTCGGTGGCCTCTGCAACTTGTCGTGTGGGGCTCCACACAGCAGCTTTCCATCTGCGATGCTTCCCCACAATACGGCACGATCCATCCGTGAACAGAGCAAATTTCTTTTCATTTTCTGGTAGTTCGTTGTATTGGGGGGCCTCTTTAGCACGTGACACCTCTTCTGCCAGTGATGTGCCGAACTTTTTGCCTTCAGGCCAGTCCATGATCACCTCTAAGATTCCTGGACGGCTGAGGTTCCCCATCCGCGCTCTTTGTGTAATCAATGCAATCCACTTGCTCCAAGTGGCATCAGTAGCGTGATGGGTGGAGGGGACCTTTCCTTTAAACATCCAGTTCAGCACTGGCAGTCGAGGTGCCAGAAGGAGCTGCGTTTCAGTGCCAATTACTTCAGAAGCAGCCCGAACCCCCTCATATGCGGCTAAGATCTCCTTTTCAGTTGGAGTGTAGCCCTCTTCCGACCCCCTGTATGCTCGACTCCAGAATCCCAGGGGTCGGCCTCGGGTCTCTCCAGAGGCTCTTTGCCACAGACTCCAAGTGGGACCTTTCTCCCCAGCAGCAGTGTAGAGGATGTTCTTTACATTCTCTCCCATCCGTACTGGCCCTAGGGCCACAGCACGGGCTATCTCCTGTTTAATCTGTTCAAAAGCCTGCTGCTGTTCAGGACCCCA
The DNA here is from genome assembly GCA_016647715.1 of Pavo muticus. Taxonomy (NCBI): domain Eukaryota; kingdom Metazoa; phylum Chordata; class Aves; order Galliformes; family Phasianidae; genus Pavo; species Pavo muticus. The sequence goes on along the minus strand of JACDJE010001092.1, from coordinate 21,027 downwards.
TGCGAAACTGTTCTTCTTTCGCGTCACCTGATAGAGGGGGCTTACTATGAGGCTGTAGTTTGGGATGTGCATCCTCCAAAAGCCCACTACACCCAGAAAAGACTGTGTCTCTTTCTTGCTAGTGGGTGGAGACATACTGGTGATTTTGTCGATCACATCTCCTGGGATGTGACGACATCCATCTTGCCACTTTATACCTAGGAACTGAATTTCCTGGGCAGGTCCCTTCACTTTGTTTCACTTAATAGCGAAACCGGCACGCAGAAGAATTTGAATTATTTGGTCTCCTTTCTTAAAAACTTCTTCTGCTGTATCACCCCGCACAACAATGTCATCAATGTACTGCATGTGCTCAGGAGCACCGCCCTGTTCCAGTGTAGCTTGGATCAGCCCATGGCAAATGGTCGGGCTGTGTTTCCACCCCTGGGGCAAACGGTTCCATGTGCACTGAACACCCCTCCAAGTAAAAGCAATCTGTGGCCTGCATTCTGTGGCCAATGGAATGGAGAAGAATGCATTGGCGATGTCAATGGTAGCATACCATTTGGCTGCTTTTGACTCCAGTTCGTACTGGAGTTCCAACATATCTGGCACAGCAGCACTCAGTGGGGGTGTGACCTCATTCAGGCCACGGTAATCTACCGTCAGCCTCCATTCTCTACTGGCTTTACGCACCAGCCATATGGGGCTGTTAAATGGTGAGTGGGTTCTGCTGATCACTCCCTGACTCTAGCTGACGAATCAGCTTGTGAATGGGGAGCAAGGACTCCCTGTTGTTGCGGTACTGCCGTCTGTGCACTGTCTTTGTAGCAATTGGTACCTGCTGCACTTTTACCTGTAATAACCCTACAGCAGACGGGTCTTCTGACAGGCCAGACAAGACAGACAGCTGCTTAATGTTGTCTGTATCTACAGCAGCTATTCCAAAAGCCCATTGGTATCCCTTGGCATCCTTGAAATGCCCCCTTCTAAGATAATCTATACCAAGTATGCATGGGGCCTCCTGTCCAGTTACTATAGGATGCATCTGCCAGTGTTTTCCGGTGAGGCTTATTTCTGCCTCCAATACAGATAATTCCTGAGAGCCCCCAGTCACTCCAGAAATATAAATCAGTTCTGTTCCTTTATAACTCGAAGGCATCAGAGTGCACTGGGCTCCGGTGTCCACCAGTGCTTTATATTCCTGTGGTTCTGATGTGCCAGGCCATCGAATCCACACAGTCCAATACACTCTATTATCACTCTCCCCCCCTGTCTGAAGGCAGGGCCCCTCTATTTGTTACCTGCAGTAACGGGAGCAACTTCAGTGGTGGTTGAGCTGCTTTGTAATTCTCTCACCCGTGCTCGTTGTGCAGGAGTGGGTTCGTCGTGCCACTTCTTCATATCCTCTCCATGCTCACGTAAGTAGCTCCACAGGGCAGCACGAGACATAAATTTACTGCGGTCCTTTGCTCGAGGGGGAGGGCGTTTACCTTCGATAGCTGAAACTTGAATCATTTTGACGAGCTCCTTCAGCACGTTCTTTTGACCGTCCTGGTCTTCATCGGGTGTTTCTCATACTGCCACGGGTTCATCACGATTAGTCACTAGGGACAATTCCTCCCTCATACTGTCCTGGCTCTTCTCCATTTTATCTAGTCTTTCTGCCATTTGGCAGATGGCTGATATGGAAGCATGGGATGGTGGTAATTTTTGGTCCAGGTTTTGAAGCGCAACAATCAGTTCACAGAATGCAGGTCTTTTGTCTAGGTCTTCCCATCTACCGATCGTTGTTACCAGTGAAGCTGCATACCTTTCCGGTGCCGTTCTTGTGAGCTTTCGCCATATTTCGGGTGTAGTCGGTGTTTTCTCAGGATCATGGTCCTGTTCTGGGTCATTCGAAACAAACGCAGGATCATACAGCATTTCTACTATGGCTGTTTCTCTCAAGTACTGGATGCCTTTCTCAACAGTATTCCAGACTTTCATCCCAGGCTGCAGCTCGGCTCTGAAGGGATATTTTTCCTTCACAGCCAATAACAATCGTTCCCAGAGGGTGGC
>JACDJE010001092.1:0-17921 GCA_016647715.1 Pavo muticus | reverse complement strand
AAAAAAAAAAAACAGAAGAGCGAGGGAAAAAAAAAGGAAGGGGTACTAACGGTTTGCCGCGCGATCCGGCCGGCCCCGGGCCACGCGCTCTGGGAGAGGGGGAAGGGCAGGGAGCTAGTGGATGGGTTTAACAAAAGGAATGCACCAGCACCGATCTGAGAGGGAATGGTAATTTACTAAATTTAACCAAATCAAACAAAATGAGAGAGAGAAGAGTATCCAAAACACGAGATCAAACCACAATAGCGCGAGGGAACCATGTGCTGTTCTCTGCGGCGAGCTGAGAAGGCTGATCCGGGCCAGCGGGGGAAGCCAGGCGCTCGGTCCAGTCCGGAGCTCCACCCCACTTCCTCTTCATGCCAAGTCCTCCCGAGTGAAAGCACACCTCTCCTCCCATCAGGATATTCCAAATGCCCATAAGGGGCAGTAAGCGGAACCAGAACATTAACTCTTTAACTCCCACTGGTTCACATGATGTTCTGATGTGGAATACTGACCACAAAAGAAAAATCACCAAACCACAAGAATCGTTAGGGACAATATTAGGGTTATACAGCATTTCCACCACGGCTATTTCCCTCAAATACTGGATGCCTTTTTCAGCTGTATCCCACTGTTTCATCACAGGCTTCAAACTGTCTTTGAAGTGGTGCCTTTCCTTCACGGCTACTAACACTCATTCCCAGAGGGTGGCAGCCTCATCCAAACATCTACTAATCCCTCTGTCAATAGCTGCATCTCTGGCGATGCCTCATAGTTGGCGAGCTTCATTACCATCTAGAGACAAGCTACTGGCCCCACTGTCCCAACAGCGAAGTAACCAGGATACTAGAGTTCCGTTCGGGCACCGTGTGAACTCCTTTCTTGAGCGTTCGATTTCAGTCAACTTCAGAGATCAATGAACAGTAATAGAGACTTCCTCTTCGTCACTCTCTTCTCCATGTCTCTTAGCTTTTTCTTTTGCCTTTCTCGATGATGGTGGTTCTGAGGAGGGCCCCTCGCCTGGATCTTCCTCTACCTCCTCCTCCGCTTCTTTTTTTTTCCTTTCTAGACGCGAGGACACTCGTTTCCATTTCTTGCCTTCCACAGGGGCAACTGACATGGTTACAGGTGTCTCCTGTGACTGATCAGATTTGACTTGGAGATTTCCCCCTTTGGCTTGAACCTCAGCTTGGAAACTCTCTCTCTCCAGAATAGTATAATTTTGGGCGCGGTAAGCACAAGCCAAGCCCCAAATAAGTTGTATCTCCTTAGTAGATTTACATAAGCCGCACCGTCCCTGACTCAAATACTGGCTTAGTTTCTCGGGATCCCACAGGTATTCAAGAGTGAAATCCCATGACATTGCTGGTCCCCACGCTTCTAAGATTTTTCCTAAACCTCTCCATCTTCCCTGCCAGTCAGCATTCTCTGGTTTTGGAAGAGATTCCTTCCACATAACACGAATGGATAGGAGTACATTCTGGGAGACTGATAACATGCACACGAGTATGACCACAAGCATGAACACTAGCTTGGCATTTGAAAAACGTGTGATGAACTGAAAAGAAAGCCTGGAAACCATCTGAGAAGAAACATATTAATTTACTAAATATCCTATTGGAATGCAAGATAACACACTATAATACTATATAACTAGAACTGAAGCTAGTAAATCAAATATAATGAGAAAAAAACTGTCCTAGAACTGAAGGCCTCACCATAACGCTGACGTGAGATGCACAGTCGGGTTGAGCAGCAGGGTTGTGAGCCGTAGGAGAAAAGGGACATCAGGTGACCGTGCCAGGGGTTATCTCCTCTCTGAACACAGTATTCCGGGATATGTAGTTCTTCTAGTCTTCCAGACAGGTGCCCGGAACAGGAGCATTAACGCCGGGATGTCTAGGAACCAGGCAGGTATCCCCATTAGCGCTCTTAATTGGCTATAGATAGTTACAATTTCGACACAGAACATGAGGAGCTCAAAAAGGAACCAACATGCTCTAAGGAGCATAAAGCAGCGGGGGAAGCCAGGCGCTTGGTCCGGTCCGGAGCTCCACCCCACTTCCTCTTCGCGTCAAATCCTCCCCAGGGAAGCCGCACCTCTCCTCCCATCAGGATACTCCAAATGCCCATAAGGGGCAGAAAACGGAACCAGAACATTAACTGTGTAACTCCCACTGGCTCACATGATGTTCTAATGTGGAATACTGACCACAAAAGAAAAATCACCAAACCACAACAGATGAAAGGAGTGGAGTGGAAGGAAATGTAATGGACAACTGTGGAGGGAAATTGAGTGGAGTGGTGGAAAATGAAATGGATTGGAGTGGTGAAAAATGGTGAAAGAAAAGCTGAGAGGCGGGATCTGAAATGGCGTGGAGGTGAGGGAAACAAAATAGAGTGGACTGGAAGGAAATGAAATGGAGTGGAGTAGAAGAAAATGCAGTGGAGTGGAATGGAGTAGAGAAAAATGGAGTGGAGAAGAGGGAAATGAAACAGAGATGAGAGGAGTGGAGGTGATGGAAATGAAATGGAGAGAAGTGGAGTTGAGGGAAACAAAATGGAGTGGACTGGAAGAAAAATAAATGTTGGGAGGTGGAGCGTAGGGAAATGAAAAGGAGTGGTTTGGATGGAAATGAAACGGTGAAGACTAGTGTGAAAGGAAATGAAATGGAGTGTAGTGGAGGGAAATGAAATGGAGTGGAATGGATTGGGTGTAAATTAAATGGAGTGTAAAGGAGGAAAATGAGATGGAGTGAAGTTGAGTGAAATGGAGTAGAGTGGAGTGGTGGGAAATTAAATGGAGTGGAGTGGAGGGTAACGAAATGGTGTGGAGTGGAGGGAAATGAGATGGAGCAAGGTGGAGGGAAACGGAATGGAGTGTAAGGAAATGGAGTAGTGTGGAGTGGAGAGGAGGGAATTGAAATGGAGAGGTGAGGAGTTGAGTGAAATGAAATGGAGTGGAGTTGAAAGAAATAAAAATGTGAGGAGTGGAGGGATATATAATTTAGTGAAGTAGAGTGAAATGAAATGGAGTGGAGTGAAAGGAAATATAGTGGAGTAAAATGTGGAGTGAAGGGAAATGGAGAGGAGTGGAGTTCAAGTAAATGGAATGGAGTGGAGTGAAGGGAAATGAGATGGAATGAAGTGGATGGAAATGGAATGGAGTGGAGTGGAGTGTATGGAAATGGAATGGTATGGAGTGTAGGAAAATGACATGGTGAGAAGTGAAGTGGAGGGAAATGAAATGGAGAGGAGTGGAGTTGAAGGAAATGGAATGGAGTGGAGTGAAATGAAATTGGAAGAAGTGGAGAGGAGGGAAACAGAAGGGTGAAAAGAGCGGTGGAAAGAAATGGAGTGGAGTAGAGTGGAGTGAAATAAAGGAAGTCGAGATGAAAAAAATGAAATGGAGAAATGTGCACTGGAAGGTAATGAAATGGTAAAGAGTGGAGTTGAGGGAAAGAAAAGGAGAGAAGTGAAGAGAGAGGAAATGGTGTGGAGCAGAGGGAAATGCGCTGGATTGGAGTTGAGTGGAGGGAAATGAAATGGTGATAAGAGAAATGGAGGGAAATCAAATTTTAAGGAGTGGAATGGAGGGACATAAAACTGAGCGGAGAGAAATTGTGAAGAGTTGAGTAAAGTGGAGGGAAAATAAATGCAGTGAAGAGGAGTTGAGAAAAAGGAAATGGAGTAGAATGGAGTGCAGGGAAGTAAAATGGAGTGGAGTGGTGGGAAATTAAATGGAGTGTAGTGGAGGGAAATGAGATGGAGTGATGTGGAGGGAAACGGAATGGAGTGGAGTGGACTTAAATGAAGTGGAGTGAAATGAAATGGAGTGTAGTAGACGGAAATGAGATGGAGTGAAGCAGATGGAAATACAGTGGCGTGGAGTGGAGTGGAGGGAAAGGCAGTGGAGTGGAGTGGAAGGAAAGGAAATGGAGTAGACAGGAGTGGAATGGAAAGAAATAAAATTGAGTGGAGTGGAGAGAAATGGAGGGGCGTGGAAAGGAGGGAAATGAAATGCGGTAGAGTGGAATGGAGGGAAATGAGATGGCATGAAGTGAAGGAAAACGGAATGGAGTTGAGTGGAGTGGAGGGAAATGGCATGGAGAGGAGTGGAGTTGAGGGAAATGGAATGGAGTGGAGTGGGGGGAAGAGAAATTGTGAGGGGAGGAGTGCAGGGAAAAAAAATGAATGGAGTTGAAGGAAATGGCGTAGCGTGCAGTGGAGATAAAAAAAATGGCGTGGAGTGCAGTGGAGGGAAATGAAATAGAGTGGAGTAGAAGGAAATGAAATGTAGTGGAGTGGAAGGAACTGTAGTGGAAGGGAGGGAAATGGAGTGGAGTTGAAGACAGTAAAATGGAGTGGAGTGGAGAAATGCAATAGAGGGGAATGGAGAGGAGGGAAATGAAACTGTTTTGAGGTGAAGGAAACGAAATGGCATGGATTGGAAAGAAATGAAATGCAGTGGAGTGGAAGGAAATTTAGTGGAGTGCACGGAAATGAAATGGAGGGGAGTGGAGTTGGGGGAAATGAAATGGAGAGGAGTGGAGTGGAAGGAAATGCATTGGAGTGGAGTAGAAGGAAACGACATGGAGAGGAGGGACATTGAATAGAATAGAGCTGAGGGAAATGACATGGAGAGGAGTGGAGGGACATGGAACCGAGTGGAGCTGAGGGAAATGAAAATGTTGTGGATTGGAGGGAAAAGAGATGTAGTGAAGTGGATAGAAATGCAGTGGAGTAGAGTGAAATCGATTTAAATGGAGAGGAATAAAGTGGAGGGAAATGAAATGGAGTAGAGTGGATGGAAATGAAATGGAGTGTTGTGGTGGGAAATGAAATGTAGTGAAGTGGAGAGAAATGGAATAAAGTGGAGTGACGTGGAGGGAAATGGAATGTTGATAAGAGGAGTGGAGGGAAACAAAATGGTGACGAGCATAGTGGAGGGAAATGGAGCGGAGAGGAGTGGAGGGAAATGAAATGGAGTGGAGTGGTAGAAAATGGAACAGTGAGGAGCTGAGATGAAAGAAATATAATGGATTGGAAGTAGTGGAGCAAAATGAAAATGAATGGAGTTGAACGAAATGAAAAGGAGTTAAGTGGAAGGAAAAGTAGTGAAGTGAAGTTGAGCGGAGGGAAATGAGATGGAGCTGAGTGGAGGGAAATGGAATGGAGAGAAATGAAGTTGAGGGAAATGTAATGAAGTGGCGTGTAGGGAAATGAAATGGTGGTAAGTGGAGTGGAGGGAAATGAAATGGAGTGGGGTGTAACTGAAGGAAATGAAATGGGGTTGAATGAAATGAAAGGAAATGAAATGGCGTTCAGTGGACGGAAATTAAATGGAGTGTAGTGGAGGGACATGAGATGGAGTAAAGTGGAGGGGAATGCAATGGAATGGAGTTGAGTGGAGAAAAATGACATGGAGAGGAGGTGAGCTGAGGGAAATGGAATGCTGTGGGGTGTACGGAAATGGCATAGTGAGAAGTTGCGTGGAGACAAAATAGTGAGGAGAGGAGGGAAAGAAAATATAGTTGAGTGGAGTGTAGATAAATTGAGTGGAGGGAAGTGGACGGAAATGAAATAAAGTGTAGTGGAGGGAAATGAGACAGAGTGGAGTGGAAGGAAAAGGAATGGAGTGGAGTGGAGGGAAATGGAATGGAGTGGAGAGGAAGGAAATGGAGTAGAGAGGAGAGAAATGAAATGCCATGAAGGTGAGGGAAATGAAACGGAGCGAATAGGAAGGAAATGGAGTGGAGTGGAAGGAAATGGAGTGGAGTTGTGGGAAATAAAATGGAGTGGAGAGCAGAGAAATGAAATGGAGTTGAGTGAAGGGAAATGAAATGGATTTGAGTGGAGTTGAGGGAAATGAGATGCAGAGGAGTGGAGTGGAGTGGAAGGAAGGAAGTGAAACGTGGTGGAGGGAAGGGAAACAAAATGTTGAGGAGTGGAGTGCAGCGAAATGAAATGGACTGGAGGGGAGGGAAATGACTTGGTCAGTAGAGGAGTGGATTGAAATAAAATGGAGTGGTGTGGAGTGGAGGGAAATTAAACGGAGTGGAGTTAAGGCAAATGTAGTGGAGTGGAGGGAAATGAAATGGTGAGGAGTGGAGTTGAGGGATATGAATTGCAGTGGAGTGGAGTGGAGGGAAATGGAATGGAGTGGAGAGAAAGGCATTGAAATGATGAGGAGTAGAGTGCTGTGAAATGAAATGCACTGGAGGGGAAGGAAATGAAATGGTGAGAAGAGGAGTGGAAGGGAAAAAACGAGAGTGGAGTGGAGAGAAAAGGAGGAGAGTGGAGATGAAGGAAATGAAATGGAGTGGAGAGCAGGGAAAATAAATGAAGTGAAGAGAAGGAAAAGGAAACAGAGTGGAGTGGAAGGAAATGAACAAGAGTGGAGCACAGGGAAATTAAATTGATTGGAGTGGAAGGAATTGAAATGGAGAAGAGTGAAGCAAAGGGAAAAGAAACTGAGAGTAGTTTAGGGAAAATAAATGGAGTGGAGGGAAATTAAATGGAGTGGTGAACTGGAGGGAAACGAAATCGAGTGGAATAGAGTGGAGGGAAATGAAATGGAGCGGAGGGGATGGAAAGGAAATGGTAAGGAGTGGAGTGGAGTGAAATGAAATGAAGTGGAGTTGAGGGAATTGAAATGGAGTGGAACAGAAGGAAATAAAATAGAGTGGAGTGGAGGGAAATGAAATGGGGTGGAATAGAGAGGAGGGAAAAGAAATGGACTGGAGTGGAGTTAAGGGAAATGAAATGGAGTAGATTGGACGGACATGAAATGCTGAGGAGTGGGGCTGAGGGAAATTAATTCAAGTTGAGTGGAGCAGAAGGAATTGACATGAAGTGGAGTGGAAGAAAATGGAGTGGAGGGAAATGACATTGAGAGGAGTGGAGGTGAGGGAAACTGAGTAAAGTGAAGTGGTGTGGAGTGGAGGGAAATGAAGTTGTGTGGAGTGGAGAAAAGTGAAATGGTAAGGAGTGGAGTTGAGTGTAATGAAATAAGGAGGAGTGGAGGGAAATGAAATGGTGAGGAGTGGAATGCAGTGAAAAGAACTGGATTGGAGGGGACGGAAATGAAATGGTGAGAAGTGGAGAGGAGGGAAATGGAATAGAGTGGAGTGGAGGGAAGTGAAGTGGAGTGGAGCAAAATGAAAGGATTTGAAGTGCAGTGGCGGTAAATGAAATGAAGTGGAGTAGAGTTGAGGGAAATGAAATTGAGTTTAATGGAATGGAGGGAAATGAAATAATGAGGAATGGAGGGAACTGAAATGGAGTGTAGAGGAGGGAAATGAGATGGAGTGAAGTTGAGGGAAATGGAGTAGAGTTGAGTAGAGGGATATGAAATGGAGTGCAATGGAATGGAGGGAAAGTAAATGCAGTAGAGTAGAAAAAATGGAGTGGAGTGGAGAAAAGTGGAGTGGAGTTGAGTGAAGTAGAGTGGAGTGGATTGGAGCGGAATGGAGTGGAGGGGAACGAAATGGAGTTGAGAGGAGCTAAGTGGAGGTAAATGAAATGAAGTGGAGTGGAAGGAATTAGAGGTGAGTGGAGTGGAGGGAAATGAGAAGGACTGGAATGGAGGGAAATGAGATGGAGTGGTGTGGAGTTAAAGGAAATAAAATAGAAAGGATTGGAAGGAAATAAAGTTGAGTGGAGTGAAATGAGATGGAGTGGAGAAAATGGAAATGAAAAGGAACTGAGTGGAGATAAATGAAATTGAGAGGAGTGGAAGGAAATGTAGTGGGGTGGAGTGGAGGGATATGAAATGGAGTGGAGAGAAGTCCAAGGAAATGGATTGGAATGGCATGGAGGGATATTAAATGGAGTGGAGGGGAATGAAATGGATTGGAGTGGAAAAAAGTGGAGAAGAGAGGAGTGGAGGGGACAGAAATGAAATGGAGGTTGAAGGGATGGAAATGAAATGGTGTGGAGAGGAGCGAAATGAAAGAGAGTGGAGTGGGGTGGAGGTGAGGTGCGGAAATCAAACCGTATAGCCTGTAAGGATATAGAGCAGGTATGTGTTAATTAGCGATGTTCATACGCCCTGGTGCAAGGGGGATATCTCCACCAAACTTGCACACCTTCAGGAAAAAGCTTGGTACAGATATAGGCTGAACTAATACATAATCAATAGTCTCCACGAATTCAGATACATGTTCACTACATTCCCGATAGCCCATTAGCATGCGGTCCCTCACCCCCACACGTGCGTAGTGAGTTGTGAGGGTCTTCTCCTGGTGGTCGTGGGATGAAGGCTCATCATCTTCCTTGCTGTAAACTCTGTACGCTTGTTGACCCTGCAGGGGAGGAGTCAAGCCAGTTCCAGCTTGCCTTGTGGACATCTAATCACCTCACTGCCAGACGGCCTCAGGCTGTTCTCAAACCCTTATCTTTATGGCCTTCATTTCCTCACTATCCCAGACTTAGTGCCTGCAGTTCCCCTTCTTCTAACACTCTCTACATTAACTATTTCTAATTACCCCTATCCCAGTTTCTGTGAAGTCCCTTTCCCTCTTCTAACTGTGGGGCCCATTTTCAATTCCCCCCTTTTCTTCAATCTAGCAGGACTTCCACCTGCTAGATTATTTTATGTCTCTCAGCATGTCCTGAAATAAGCCCCACTCTCCACCTTTTGCCTTAGCTCATGTCTCTTCCATACCACATACTCCTTCCGAGCATTCTGGCGCGGGCACATAGAACACTTCATGATGACACAGGTAAAACATACCAACAGTACCAGGATGATGCAGGCCAAGAAAAGCTGTTTTAGCCATCCTAGATTCGGTAACCAGCTAGTAAGTAAGCCCCATAAGTCTACTTCCCAGTCGGTGTTATCCTGACTTGTCGCATGCAGGGCTTTTGTTTGCTCCCAAATTTTTCTTAAGTCTGTTTCAATTCTCAAGTCCTTATTTAGGTAAGCACAGCAACTCTGGTTTATTACTGTACATACTCCTCCTTCTTTAGCTGTTAATAGATCTAGTGCCATCCTATTTTGAAGTACCACTTTGGATAAGGAGGATACCTCCTCTTGGATTGCTTGTAATGCATCCGTTGTGGCATTTTCTACTATTTCTAGAGTTGCAGATATTTACTATAGCCTTTTCCAGCTGAGCTACTCCTAGAGATGGGATAAGGGCTCTCAGAAAGCTGTGGACTCCCGTATTATGTCTAACTAGGGGGTTGTATGTGTGCTTAGTTTGAATCCAGGGGGTTCTCAAGAGTCGCCGAGGGGTCTCTACATGCACTGTGGTTTGGGGTACCAAGTATCTCGCAGTGCACGTTCCTGTCCAGTTTAAAGGTAATGCTTTCCGTGCCTGACCATCCCCACACAACCACCAGTACCCATGAGGTAATTTACATGGCCTGGTCTTGGTGGGTGAATGGTTCCTACAATTCCAAGTATGTTTTTATCCAAGACCCACTGTGACTTCTCATCTATTCTATGATCACGCCCCTCACCTTGCTTCCACCTTCCAGCTTCACTGATCCCTGTTACTGTCCCAGAGTTTCTGTATTCCCAACTACACCCTATGCTTGTCAAGTTTCGCCATCCGACCCCCACCCCACCTTTACTATCATTTTTCCTATCTACCAAGATAGAGCTAGTAGAGTTAATAACTAGCAAGTCGAATTTAGGACCCTTCTGTGGTTTTTCCTCTATCCCATATTTAAATTTTCCGTGTGTAGTGGAATTCTAAGGTCACAGCCTGAACCAATGGGTGAGCTATGTGAGATTGTGAGTGCCTGGAGTGGGCGGGGCGGGGGGGGTTAGAGCCCCCCTTCTGACTCCGTGATACTTCCCGTGCAATCTGAGTCTGCGCAGGTCCCCCTTTTTCCCCCGCCCTTCTCCTCCGGCAGTGGGACGGTACGAACGGGTGAGGGTCACATTCCTTAGCTCGTCCTTTTCTCCAGACTGTTGCTGGGAGGGGTGAGTTAATTCCTCTTTTCTATCTTTCCCTATAACACCTGTTTCTCAAATAAAGGCTTTTGCCTGCATTTGTGCTACATTTTGGTGAGCCAGGCAGCCAAATATCTTTAAAGGTACCCAATTATAAGCCTCCTAAAGTGATTACCATGGCATTTTTGAACAATATCATGGGATGGTTTGCATGCAGAAAGACTAGCCCTATGAGTGAAGTTTTGCCAGGGTACATCCCGGGATTCCTAGGATCCCCATATCATGGGATTGCTTGTATCGTTGAAACATGGGGCCCCCTGCAGGACGGAGGAAATGTCCAGGAGTCCCCGGCCCGCCTAGCTGAGTATTTCAATAGTCTAAACAAAAACGTACTTACTACTCGAGAATGACAGTTAGCTGCCTCCACGGTGGCATGGCCACTGCTGATGGCCTTGAACCGGCTAAATATAACTGAAGCAGCTCTCACTGATGAAAATCAACTACTGCGTGACCGTATTGAAGAACTAGAAAGACAGGTCGCAGTTTTGAGGGGGAAGAAACCTAATCCTATCATTCCCCTACAAAAAACCCGGAATATCTCTCTAGAAATTACTGGGGACCCTGTACAAGAGAATCCACAGAAACTGGACTCTGTAAAAGAAAGCACTAAAAGGTTGGATCTTGAGGCTCCATTAGAGCTCAATCCCTTTGAGATCCGACCCGTTGTAAAGCAAAAAACAAAAAAAACGCAGGATAGGCCAGTCCAACATAATGAAGAAAACCATTCACTGATTACATGGTTAATGGCCACATGCCGTGCAACATGGACAAATAAGAGTGATATAACATTGAATACTGGCCTATGGTCCTCTATGGAGGATTTGCAAAAGTACATTCGAGAATTAGGCATGAGGGAGGCAATCTATGAGGAGGATTTTGAGAGCCCGGACATGATGAGATTTTCAGCAGGAATGAGGGACCTCATCCTGCAGCAAGCTCCACCACATCAGTATGGTACTTTGGTATCCATACTGAATCCCCTAGTGGCCTCAGAGGCCACCCAATTGGTGGCAGATCTGGGGGAGACAGAGCGTCTACGGGCCAGGCACAATGTCCGAATGGTGGTGGAAAAGTCGGAGATCCATCCACCACCACGACCTAGGAGACCTGCCTCAAATGTAATTCAATCTGGACCCATCAGGGTCTCAAGAAAACAAATGTTCAATGACCTGATTAGAGCGGGAGTTCAATTTCAAAAGATTGATGGACAGCCTAATCAGGTCTTATTACAACTATGGAAACAGTTACCAAACAGTCAGAGATACCAACACTCCCCTAAAAGGGAAGGAGTTAGACTCATAGAACGAATTCCACAAAACACGTGGAATCTAGAAGACTTCATAGTCCCATAAAAAAAACGTAAACCTCCTCAGGTGGCCCAGGCAGCCACGGTTGAGCCATCAGAGGAAAAAGACTTACGGATTGCAGAGCTGATTGCATGACAGAGGAGCCAAAATTCCCCAAGACTAGGGTCTCTAGAGGGGACCGGAGACCCTATGTTGAACTAACGGTTCATTGGTCCCCAAAAAATGTGCAGCGGGTTATGGCACTAGTAGATACTGGGGCAGAAACATCAATTATATATGGTGACCCAAACCAATTTTCAGGCACTAAGGCAATGATAGGTGGCTTTGGGGGGGGCAGATGATCCCCGTAACCCAAACATGGTTGAAACTGGGGGTTGGGCGTCTACCACCCCGGGAGTACAAGGTGTCTATCGCCCCAATTCNGAGTGGGTAGGACCATCTCGATTGACCGATCCTCTGGTGTTGACCAGCCAGGTGGCTTCTGCCAAATTCTTCTCCCAGTGCTTAAATGTTCCGCCACCCATTGCTTTCAACAAGGTTTTTAACAACCCATTGTAGCGTTCGATCTTACCAGAGGCTGGTGCATGGTAGGGGATATGATAAATCCACTCGATGCCATGCTGTCTGGCCCAAGTATCCACAAGTGAATTTTTGAAATGAGTCCCATTATCTGACTCAATTCTTTCTGGGGTGCCATGTCGCCACAGGATTTGCCTATCCAGGCCCAATATGGTGTGTCGGGCGGTAGCATGGGGTACTGCATATGTCTCAAGCCACCCAGTGGTTGCCGCCACCATGGTATGCACATAACGCTTACCATTGTGAGATCGTGGCAAGGTGATATAATCAACCTGCCACGCCTCCCCATATTTATACTTTTGCCATCGCCCTTCCTCCCAGAGAGGTTTCATCCTCTTGGCTTGTTTAATTGCGGCACATGTGTCACAGTCATGAATAATATGTGCAATAGCGTCCATAGTTAAGTCCACCCCTCGGTCTCTGGCCCACTTATATGTTGCATCTCTTCCTTGATGGCCCGAGGTCTCATGGGCCCACCGAGCTAGAAATAACTCTCCCTTGTTCTGCCTGTCCAAGTCTATCTGAGCCACCTCAATTCTGGCAGCTCGATCTACCTGATGGTTATTTTTATGTTCTTCAGTAGCCCTGCTCTTGGGCACATGAGCATCTACGTGACGCACCTTTATAACCATATCTTTTGTTCGAGCAGCAATGTCTTTCCAAAGTTCAGCAGCCCAAATAGGTTTACCCTTCCGTTGCCAGTTGTTTTGTTCCCACTGCTGTAACCACCCCCATAAGGCATTTGCCACCTTCCATGAGTCAGTGTAAAGATAAAGCATTGGCCACCTCTCCCGTTCAGAAACATCTAAGGCCAGCTGGACCGCCTTTACCTCTGCTAACTGACTTGACTCTCCTTTTCCTTCAGTGGCCTCTGCAACTTGTCGTGTGGGGCTCCACACAGCAGCTTTCCATCTGCGAAGCTTCCCCACAATGCGACACAATCCATCTGTGAACAGAGCAAATTTCTTTTCATTTTCTGGTAGTTCATTGTATGCTGGGGCCTCTTTAGCATGCGATACCTCTTCTCCTGGTGATGTTACAAACTTTTTACCTTCAGGCCAGTCCATGATCACCTCTAAGATTCCTGGACGGCTGAGGTTCCCCATCCACGCTCTTTGTGTAATCAGTGCAACTCACTTGCTCCAAGTGGCATCAGTCGCATGATGAGTGGAGGGTACCTTTCCTTTAAACATCCAGTTCAGCACTGGCAGTCGAGGTGCCAGAAGGAGCTGCGTTTCAGTGCCAATTACTTCAGAAGCAGCCCGAACCCCCTCATATGCGGTTAAGATCTCCTTTTCATTTGGAGTGTAGCCCTCTTCCGACCCCCTGTATGCTCGACTCCCGAATCCCAGGGGTCGGCCTCGGGTCTCTCCAGAGGCTCTTTGCCACAGACTCCAAGTGGGACCTTTCTCCCCAGCAGCAGTGTAGAGGATGTTCTTTACATTCTCTCCCATCCGTACTGGCCCTAGGGCCACAGCACGGGCTATCTCCTGTTTAATCTGTTCAAAAGCCTGCTGCTGTTCAGGACCCCATGCGAAACTGTTCTTCTTTCGCGTCACCTGATAGAGGGGGCTTACTATGAGGCTGTAGTTTGGGATGTGCATCCTCCAAAAGCCCACTACACCCAGAAAAGACTGTGTCTCTTTCTTGCTAGTGGGTGGAGACATACTGGTGATTTTGTCGATCACATCTCCTGGGATGTGACGACGCCCATCTTGCCATTTTACTCCTAGGAACTGAATTTCCTGGGCAGGTCCCTTCACTTTGTTTCGCTTAATAGCGAAACCGGCACGCAGAAGAATTTGAATTATTTGGTCTCCTTTCTTAAAGACTTCTTCTGCTGTATCACCCCACACAACAATGTCATCAATGTACTGCAGGTGCTCAGGAGCACCGCCCTGTTCCAATGTGGTTTGGATCAGCCCATGGCAAATAGTCGGGCTGTGTTTCCACCCCTGGGGCAAACGGTTCCATGTGTACTGAACACCCCTCCAAGTAAAAGCAAACTGTGGCCTGCATTCTGTGGCCAACGGAATGGAGAAGAATGCATTGGCGATGTCAATGGTAGCATACCATTTGGCTGCTTTTGACTCCAGTTCGTACTGGAGTTCCAACATATCTGGCACAGCAGCGCTCAGTGGGGGTGTGACCTCATTCAGGCCACGGTAATCTACCGTCAGCCTCCATTCTCCACTGGCTTTACGCACCNAGCTGTCGCATACCATCCCTCAACTGAAACGATATGGTTCGAAGAAGGGGATGGACAAAGTAGCCAGTGGGCTGAGCTACGAGCTATGTGGATGGTGATAACTCAAGAGCCTGGCAACAGCGCACTGAACATCTGCACGGATAGTTGGGCAGTCTACCGAGGGCTCACGCTCTGGATAGCACAGTGGGCCACTCAGGATTGGATGATCCATGCCCAACTTATCTGGGGCAAAGATATGTGGGTTGATATATGGAACGTGGTTAGGCAGGCACAGAACTGTACAAGCATACCACGTCTCTGGACATCAACCCTTGCAGTCACCAGGCAATGATGAAGCTGACACATTGGCTCGAGTCCGATGGTTAGGAAGTACATCAGCGGAAGACACAGCCTGCTGGTTGCATCGCAAATTACGACATGCAGGACAGAGAACCATGTGGGCAGCGGCTAAAGCATGGGGGCTGCCCATACAGGTACCAGATATTGTCCAGGCATGTCAGGACTGTGATGCTTGCTCACGAATGAGACCAAGACCTCTGCCAGAAACTACGGCCCATCTCGCTAGAGGACACAGCCCATTACAGCGATGGCAGATCGATTATATAGGTCCCCTCCCTCGATCTGAGGGGGCCAGATATGCCCTAACTTGTGTTGATACAGCGAGTGGATTGATGCAAGCCTATCCTGTAGCAAAGGCAAACCAAGCCTATACCATCAAAGCTCTAACTAGGTTGATGCTGTCATATGGGACTCCTGAGGTCACTGAGAGTGACCAAGGTACACATTTCACAGGTGCAACTGTGCAGAAGTGGGCTGAAGACAACATCGAATGGTGGTTTCACCTGCCCTATAATCCAACGGGAGCAGTAACTAATAGAAAGATATAACGGGATCCTGAAGGCTGCTCTGAAGGCAGATTCACAGTCCTTGCAGGAGTGGACCAAGAGGCTCTATGAAACCCTGAGAGACTTGAATGAGAGACCAAGAGATGGCAGACCCAGTGCTTTAAGAATGTTGCAGACAACTTGGGCCTCCCTACTTAGGATACAAATTACAGGCAAGGACACCTCGCTCAAGCCACAAGTTGGCACCATGAATAATCTTCTGCTCCCTGCTCCTGAGGACCTAGAGCCTGGGAGACACAAGGTAAAACGGCCTTGGAAGGTGCAAGCAGGACCAAAATGGTGTGGTCTCCTTGCACCTTGGGGGAGATTGTTAGACGCTGGGGGATCAGTAAACCCTTCAGTAATTGGTGCATGGCCAGCAGAGGTAGTAGTTGACACCCCTGTTTTCATTGCAAAGGGGACATTAATTATGTCCACGTGGCAAATTAGAACCCCCCCCTTTGGTACCTGATATAGTGATTCAGCCACAGATATCAGGCCAAAGGGTGTGGTATCGAAGACCAGGACGTGCCCCAATACAGGCGGAGGTGTTGACTCAGGACCTAAATACGGCCTGTATCTTACCATGGAGGGCAGACCTACCCCTCCTTGTACCTATTAAACATCTGTTTTACTTCCGTTGAGGTTATAAGATCACAGGATAGCCAGCAGGAGCAGCATCACTCCAGCATGCTCCAGTGTCCATGAGGAAACATCGTGATACCCTATGGTGCACTGCTGAACTTTTGGGAACTGGCGAGCATGAATAAAAACTGCTACTGGTCCTTCAAGAAGATATGCCTCAAGAAAGAACATCAAGTACTGGCCCAACAGAACCATGGAAAAGACTTTCAATTATCGCCTTTATTGTCTTAACATTCTACATTGCGGCAGGTATAGTACATGCGTCGCGATGTACATTTGCTCGGTCATTGGTTCATGCTGTGAAGGGGTGGAGTGTAGTGGAATTCCAAGGTCACAGCCTGAACCAATGGGTGAGCTATGTGAGATTGTGAGTGCCTGGAGCGGGCGGGGTGGGGGGGGGGTTAGAGCCCCCCTTCTGACTCCGCGATACTTCCCGTGCAATCTGAGTCTGTGCGGGTCCCCCTTTTTCCCCCGCCCTTCTCCTCCGGCAGCGGGACGGTACAAACGGGGCAGGGTCACATTCCTTAGCTCGTCCTTTTCTCCGGACTGTTGCCGGGAGGGGTGAGTTAATTCCTCTTTTCTATCTTTCCCTATAATACCTATTTCTCAAATAAAGGCTTTTGCCTTCATTTGTGCTACACCGTGTTCCACCCAATTTGTCCAATTTAGTGCTACTATCCCATAAACCAGCACTCTCCCCTCTCCTCTAAGGAGGGCCGTGCATATCCAGCAAGATCAGTTGAGAGCCTGGCCAATTTTCTCAGTGATTCTCAAGTAACTATTTTCCTGCCAAGCTGTGACTGTTACTATTATCACACTGACTGTCATCAAACTCTTATACATGCTTTCAGATCGTGATTTTCAGTGGTCCTTCCTCTTCTGCTGTCCACTGTGGTCTGGGTGCTTTCTTCAGGTGGGTATGATGTATCCACGGTGTCAGTCCTTCTACTTTCGCTGCTGTGTGGGTGGTCAGAAGTACTTGGTAGGGTCCTTCCCACCTCGGTTCCAAAGGTGAATCTGAGAGGGATTTAACATATACATAGTCGACTGGTAATATATCATGCACTGGACCATCCAGGCCCCGTGCCCTGGTACCAAATACTGTTTTCTCAATTTTCTTTAACTGCTTTGCCAAGCTAATCATATACTCACTCAACACCTTATCCCCCACCTGCATAGAGATCCCCTTTAGTACAGTATAAGGTCACCATAAAGAATCTCATATGGGCTTAATCCTTCCTTAGTTCGGGGTTTAGTCCGAATTCTGAGAAGCGCCAAAGGCAGTGCCTGCAGCCAGGGAATCCCAGACTCTTGACCAAGTTTTGCTATCTGTAATTTGATCAGGTGATTCATTTTTTCCACCTGTCCCCTTGATTGAGGTCTATAAGGTGTGTGCAATTGCCAATAAATTCCCAATAATGTGCTTATTAGTTGGACCACCTTGGCAATAAAATGTGGGCCTCAATCTGATGAGATCGCTACAGGAACCCCGAACCTCGGAATGATTTCATGTAACAGCACTTTTGTAACCTCCCGGGCCTTGTTAGTCCTACAAGGAAATACCTCTGGCCATCCTGAAAAGTTATCAGTCAATACCAACATGTACCTGAACCCCCCCCTTTTCTTGGAAGTTCCGAGAAATCAATTTGCCATTGTTGCCCTGTAAGGTTCCCTTTCCCAATAGGCCCACTTGTACCCTGTTTCTGGTACTAGGATGCTTTGTAGCGTCTATTCACCCAATATATTTTCTTATCTTCCCTTCTAAATCATTAATTAGATTTTTATCTGTAAGAGATTATTATTTTATAGCATTGCCTCAAAGCTTGCTGAGGAACAAGTCCAGGCAAGTCCTGGGCAAAGACTGAGAAATTCCTGGCCTGGATGACACACATGAACAAATCCAAGCAAGTCCTGGCCAGAGGTGGAGAAGTCCTTTGTCTGAAGAACACTGATGGACAGGTCCTGGGCCAGGGTTGCAAAATCATTTGTCTGAGGGGCACAGATGGACAAGGCCAGGGGCAACGAAAGAGAGATAAGCTGCAGATTAATGGCTGATAAATTGCCGGAAAGCAGTCTTTTGTGTGGACTTATCTTGAGGAGATAGCCATCTCAGGGGGTATTCACATGACTCTTACCCAAGCACCCAGGGATGTCAGGTAGGAAGGTGTATGGGAACTGTTGAATCACAACCTGAACCTCTGATTAACCACCTGAGGCAAGCGCTGAGTCAGCCATGTGTCACGGGGTTACCTGGACCAGTCTATGCCTGTGACAGGGACAGTGGGCCCAAGGGCCCCCTTCCCAGCCCCCCCAAAAGAGGAAGGGGAAGGGAAAAGGAAAGAAAAAAA
>JACDJE010000102.1:2347606-2494872 GCA_016647715.1 Pavo muticus | reverse complement strand
GTGAGCACCTTTCCTCTGTTTGACTATTCTTACTAGCCTGACTTCTCTATATACCTGTTAACTTTACAACCTGTTAACCTTTCGACCTGTTATCCTTACACTCCTCCTCTTCTCCAGACTAAACAATCCCAGCTCCCTCAGCCACTCCTGATAAGATTTGCACTCCATACCCCTCACCAGCTATGTTGCCCTTCTCTGGATGTGTTCCAGGGCCTCAATGTCTTTCTTCAAGTGAGGGGCCCAAAACTGAATGCAGTACTCGAGGTGCAGCCTCACCAGTGCTGAGTACAGGGGGACGATTACCTCCCTGCTCCTGCTGGCCACATTATTTCTAATGCAGGCTAGGATGGCATTGGCCCTCTTGGCCACCTGGACACACTGTCTGCTCACGTTCAGCTGAGCATCAGCCAACACCCTCAGGTCCCTTTCCTCTTCACAGTCATCCAGCCACTCAGCCCCAAGCCTATAGCGCTGCATGGGGTTGTTGTGGCCAAAGTGCAGGACCTGGCACTTGGCCTTGTTGAACCTTATCCCATTCATGCCAGCCTAGCGATCCAGCTTATCTAGATCCCTCTGAAGGGCCTCCCTACCCTCAGGCAGATTGACACTACCTCCCAACTTGGTGTCATCTGCAAACTTACTGAGGGTACACTCAATCCCCTCATCTAGGTCATCAATAAAGATATTAAACAAGATGGGCCCTAGTACCGACCCCTGGGGGACACCACCCACTTGTAACGGGTCACCAGCTGGACTTAACTCCATTAACTACTACCTGTTGGGCACGGCCCTCTAGCCAGTTCCTTACCCA
The DNA here is from genome assembly GCA_016647715.1 of Pavo muticus. Taxonomy (NCBI): domain Eukaryota; kingdom Metazoa; phylum Chordata; class Aves; order Galliformes; family Phasianidae; genus Pavo; species Pavo muticus. The sequence goes on along the minus strand of JACDJE010000102.1, from coordinate 2,494,061 downwards.
AAGAAGGGTATACCTGTCCACGGGCAGCCAGTTTCCCCAAGAGAATACTGTGAGACACTGTGTCAAAGGCTTTGCTGAAGTCTAGGTAGACTCCATCAACAACCTTTCCCTCATCTACCATTCTGGTCACCCAGTCGTAGAAGGAGATGAGGTTGTTCAAGCACGACCTACCTTTCATGAACCCGTGCTGGCTGGGTCTGATCCCCTGGATGCCACGCACGTGCCGTGTGATCTCACCCAAGATGATTTGCTCCATAACTTTCCCTGGTACTGAGGTCAGGCTGACAGGCCTGGATCGATGGGCCAATGTAAACTGTATGAGTTTCAATAGGGGCAAGTGTCGGGTCCTGCATTTTGGTCACAACAACCCAAGGCAACCCTACAGACTTGTGGAGGAGTGGCTGGAAAGCTGCTTGATGGAAAGGGACCTTGGTGTACTGTTGGACAGTGGGCTGAATATGAGCCAGCAGTGTTCCCAGGTGGCCAAGAAGGCCAATGGCATCCTGGCTTGTATCAGGAGTGGTGTGGTGAGCAGGACTAGGGAAGTACTCGGCATTGGTGAGGCCTCACCTTGAGTACTGTGTTCAGTTTTGGGCACCTCAGTACAGAAGGGACATTGAGGTGCTGGAGCAGGTCCAAAGAAGGGCAACGAGGCTTGTGAAGGACTTGGAGAATATGCCCTACGAGGAGAGACTGAAGGAACTGGGGCTGTTTAGTCTGGGAAAAAGGAGGCTGAGTGGAGACCTTATTGCTCTCTTGCAGTACCTGAAAAGTGCTTACAGCGAGAGTGGGGCTGGTCTCTTCTCACTGGTGACAGGTGACAGGACAAGGAGAAATGGCCTCAAGTTGAACCAGGGGAGGTTTAGGTTGGATATCAGGGAAAACTTCTTTACAGAAAGGGTTGTTAAGCACTGGAATAGGCTGCCCAGGGAGGTGGTTGAGTCACCATCCCTGGATGTGTTTAAAGACCATTTGGATGTGGTGCTCAGGGACATGATTTAGCGGAGGGTTGTTAGAGTTAGGGTAGTATGGTTAGGTTGGGGTTGGACTCAATGATCTTTGAGGTCTTTTCCAACCTGAGTGATTCTATGATTCTGTGCACAGATGTGTTCAGGACACAAATATGTTTTTTGTCTTCATTGCTTTCTAATGGACAAATTAAGATTTATGACTCTTTAGAATTTGGTGTGTTGATTTTTAATTTGTTTGTGCGTTGAAAAGAAAACCTTGTTATTCTGCAGATCACAAAGGAGAGCTTCCTCGAGGATGGAACTGGGTGGACGTCATTAAGGTAGTACAGCTGTATGATAAGCAGTATTATGGGCATACTGCCTCTGCATTTGAATTGATTTGTACATCTGAAGAAAACTAATCTGATTTTTTTTTTCCAACTCTGTTTGGATTTGACTGTGGCATCTGATTTGTATCTGTATACATCCAGCATGTAAGTATTTTCAAGTTACCTTTTAATATTAAAAAGATTTGCAAGCAGTAGTAAGAACAGTAAGACTATTGCTCACTTTAGATTCTAATTTATGTAGTTCTCAAATGCTTTCCAGGCTTTGCTTGTTCAGTGGAAGTCAGTGCAGCTACTTGACAATTTTGATAGCAAACTATTTTATTTTGCACAGCTATAATTGCACATCATAAGGCCCAGCACTGGTTCTGGTTGTTAAATTACAGTGAGCAAATGATGATGGTGGTTGTAGGCAGTTTTCCTGAGTTGAGAGTAGCTGTTTCTAGTGGATATCTTGGATTCCAGATGAATTTCCCAATAGGTGCACAATGTTTAATAATTATAAAATTAGCTTTAGGAAAAAAAAAGAGAATAGTAAGTTAACGTTTGGTTTTGCATTGTTTAAATCTCTGCATGGGAAGTCTTCCAGAGACGTGTGGGGGTAGTTTCTCAATTGCTACATCTTTTATTTTGGAGAGCAGGTGACCTGATTTTCAAATTAAATAGGCCTTGTACCCTAAGGTTTTTTGTGGTTTGTTTTGTTGGTTGGTTTGGGTGGTTTGTTTTGTTTGTTTGCTTTTCCTTAAAGTCAGTTGCATTTTGTATTTTTGAAAGTAGTTCTCAAAATACACGAAGATAGGATTTCAGGTTCAGGAAATAAGCTTAGTTAGTGCTTAAAGTTAAGGAATAACTTTTGGTGCATTTCAATCTCCGGATACGGTATCACATTCAGTCTATAGAATGAATTAAATATCCATGTGGTCTGTGTAAGATGGAAATAATGCTGTTCTTGTTTCCTAATAAATGGAATGGCAGTCTAAACTTTGAACACTTTCTTTTTGTGTCTCTTCTGTAGTTAAGCAAAACTGGTTCTAAAGATGATGAATAAAGGACTTTGGTACATGGAAACTCAACCTCTTAATACAGTGCAATTTTGGGTCACCGTCTCTTAATAGCTTTCTTACTTGTTGAAGTAAACATTTTATAAAGCTCAATTTCCTAACTCGTAAGCCTAGACACACAAGTTTGTCCTGAGACTACGCGGTCTTCTTCGAAAACTAAACTTGCCTTAAATAGAGGTAAAAATGTGAACAAAGGATACAGAGGGTGAATGTGGTAAAGTGAATAGTGCTACATGCAGTGTTTATTAATTTATATCTTACTCTGTAGTAAAACCCTTTTATAGTGAACCAATGATACTGTAAACATTTCCTGATGTTGTTATTCCAATGGAAGAAAACAGCACTATAACAGTGATCAGTCACTTGACAGCATAATTCATCAAAATAAATTATTCCATGGAAACAAAACTTTTGTCATTTGTTTATCTAATACAAATGTAGAAGAAGAGCATAAAAGTTGTTGCATCCCAAGGCAGAACTTGTTCTCTTTTCACTCGTTTTTGGCTGAAATAGCAAATACTTGTGAAAGCAAGGACAAATACTGCAGTTACTCCACGAAATGAGTGGTTCCAACGAGTCTGTGTTCTTTATTCTCTGAAGTGTGCATCTGCTTGTTAGTCTTTCTCCAATGTGCATCTTTACAGAAGGTCGTGTGTTTGAGGGGAAAGAAGAGTGCTATCTAGGATGTCTCTCAATGGCTGTTAGATTTTGTAGCTCTTTTATGGGAGAAATGGGCATTCTTTGAAGGGTTTTGCTAGCTGAATGTTGGAACAGCCTGATAAGTCAGCGCTGCCAAATGTGTTGGGAAAACTTTTCTACTGGTGTGCTCTTATTATCAGAAAGAGGAGTCATCTTTACCACATAAATGGTTATTGAATACAAGATGCCTTAATGTCCTTTATTATTTTTGTGTGTTTTGAGATGAATCTTAATAAATACCTATTTATCTGCTGCCATGTGTGTTTGTTTCTGTTTTTTGGATTCGTATATTGCCTGCTGTACTTCTAGGGCTCCACTTGAATTTGCAAAGGATTTTCTCTTGATGAGAGAGCGTTCCTAATGATTGGCAGAAAGATGCTTTCCCTCTTTCAGTATATGTTTACATTTCAGTGTAGCTGTCCTCTTAGGAGGACTGGTCACACCAGTGAGAAACAGGAAAATAGCCTGCATAGAGAGTCCAGCATCTCTTAGAGTGTATTCTGCTGTATGTGCTATGTAAAGCACTCAGTGAACGTCAGGCACAGGCTGGATGCTCTGGTCAGTGGTGGTCACATAAGAGCCTGTGCAGCCAATACAGGATAGTTTACATGGCTGTCAAATTAGGACTTCGGCTGTCAGAATGGAAGTTTTTGTGCTACTGCTATGTCAATAGAGTTTATATGCAAACTATTACTACAGTTCTCATATTCTCTTAAATTGTTTCTCTTTTACCATATATATTGCAAAATTACTGCTTGTCTGTATATAATGTATGTGTTATATTTATCATTTTATATATATAAAGTATAAAACAATACATATATGAAGAAAAAAGCTCTGTGAAGTGTTGTGACTGCAGGTGGAGGAAAAAATAGAAGAAATTCAATGTTTTCACTCTTCAGAAGAGGCTGTGGAGAGATCTGAAAGAAACATGGTTTGTACTGCTGTCATCCAGCAATAAATGGTTGTTTTTGCTGAAACTGTAGGGTTGCAGTGAATAAATATACGTGTTCATGTAAGGAAAATACTATTGATTCTTATGTAATGCTTAATTTGGAAAGGCTGATTTCTTTCTGAACTCAAATCAAATTTAGTAAGAGTTAGTAAAGTACCCAAGATAGAACCTCTTCCAGATGATCCATTCTCATGTTTGACCTAGGCTGAAGGCTTATGGCTGCGACCTGAGCAAGAGTGTGCAGGAGCAACACCTCAGCAAGAAGTCGGTGTGGTTTGTGATCATGTAACAGGGAAGGGCTCTGCCAGCATCAGGATGGATAGAGCTTTTGCTATTCTGAATCTCTCCAAGGGGAATTGACTTGCTTTTGCTAGTATCCTTGTGTCCAAGTTGCCATGACAATTTATATGAATAGTTTAGTTAGGGGTTGTGCGGGAAAGACAGATAAGAAGCACATCTCTTGCTTTTATAGAGCTGCTGTATTTAACAGCAAACTTGTTAACCTTGTGAAATGCCTAAATATTCAGCTTCTTGTTTGCTTATATATCATGTGCTTGTAGGGAGATGTCCTAGCAATCTCTTCTGGTTCTTTTAGCAGGGATTTAGAACATGTGTTCTGAAGTCTGCTTGGACAGGAAGTATTTTGCATTGGGATTATGTGTATCGGTTCTTCGTTTCTGTGCCGTTTTTAAAAGGTAATTCATTTAGTGTAACTGTTTTATGTTATAGCCTAATATTTGGGAATAAAGTTATTTAAAAGTCTAAGTTCTTAATATAATGGAGAGGCCTGAGTGCTGGAAACGGAGGGGTGGGAAAGTAATGATTTTATCAAGGAATGTAGATCTACGTGTCTTTCTATACATAAAGCTATACATAGAGAACATGACTGAGTAAACTATTGAATAATACCTTCTCCACCTTTTTGTTTTAAGTAAACTAGTAAGATCATTGGCAGTGGAAAAATAGTGACTTATGCTTTATTTTTATTGAGCTACACCATCTGTTTAACTTCAGTAGTTTTAGTAGTAGAGCTTTGGTTTGAGTGGGAAGGTATGTGTCAATATGAGTAGCCCTGAAGTAGAAGTAGCAGTGTCTAAGACAGAGGATGATTAAAAAGGAATTTGTCATGTAAACTAATTGTCTTGCTGAAGCACTAGTTTGAAGGGACTTTAATAATACTTGTTATGCATAGTGGTATTGTAATAACCACTTGCCAAATCTTCCCTGGTTAAGCAGATTAAAAAAACAAACCTGAACTTTTTTTCTTTTTCACATTTGTCTCTAAGAGCCTTTTCTAGAGATAGATGTGGTGCAGAAAATTGAGATGGCCATGCTTAAATGAAGTTTAATCTTTTTAACCGAAATTCCATTTATAATATCATTTTCTCTCTCCAGTCTTTCAGTGCATGTTTGCATTGGCTAATATTCCTGGCGCCTTGGAAGGCTGTTGTTCTCTGATTGATCCATTCTCTGTGAAGCAAGGATTACACTTTAAGAACATATTGATTATTGTTCTGTCCACTGATATTTTTCTTTAAATCATGTAGGTGTTGAGAAACAAATCTACTGAATTCTCCAACTACGAAAAGCAGAACAATTACGTAAATTTCTTACTCCAAATATTTTTTGCCGTTCAGCAGGAGAGGGTTGAGCCCACCATTTATGACTTGTTTGCTTGTTGTTAAGAGGGAGGAATGCCTCTACTCCCTCTCCTCCTTTTTTGTTTCTTTTCTCAGTCCTTACAGTGCCCTGGTGCACATCACTAGGCAGTACCCTTCCCAGCCTCAAGTTACAGGAGCTGTTTGCAAAGGGTGTATGCATTTTTCGTTAAACAGTTTGGTGCCTCAAACACAGCGGCTTCCAAAACCTGTCCATTTCTTGCTGCTTATGATTACGGACATTTGAAAAGCTAAAAGTGCATGGTAGAAGCACAAGGACTGTTACCGTCACACTGGAATTCTACCTTTCTCTCTTCGGATGAGACCGAAAGGTGATCTTCAGTCATATTTACATGATATTAAGTGCAAGTTCATTCAGTGCTTTTAGTACCAAAACCAGAAGCTGTACTGCACTGTAGTGTGTCAAATCCCAGGTAATAATGCAGCCGGCCTTTAAGGAGGTTGAGTGGGGTGCTTGACAGCTGTGATAATCACCAGTATGTAGTTGGCATCTGCTCCTTATGCTGTAGGCTTGCAGAGCTAATGCTGAAATCAAGGCTGTCTGCAGTACCACTGCAACTAGTGGTATATGGGGTGGGCATTTAAAGCTCGCCTGGCTGGCAAATAATTAGATTTCTGTGACTAAAAGGAGGATAGGCAAAATGCCAGCATTTCATGAAATGGACAGGACCTTTGGTAGAATGCAGAAGGGAGGCTGTGCTCCCTTTAGCCAAGGCAGCACTAGTGGTTTCAGATTGTACTGTGAACTTTGTGCAGTGAAAATCATTTGAGCTGGTCTACACCAAGAATAGTTGCCCTCTGGAAGTTGTTTCCTTTAGCTGCGTTGTGTGGTTTATGGTATAGCTCCCTCAGCACTTGTACCTAGCAACAGAATGTGGGGCAAGGAAATGTTCATTCAACAGATAAAATACCAGAAGTGTGAGAATTCTGGATGGATCAGAAGAAGAAGTAGAGGAGGAAGGAAGCACACAGGAGGTAAGTCTTAATTGCTGTGAGGCAATAAGATACAGTAAAAGCAAAGCTTACAGTTGCAGAGCTGTAAATTTCTGAATGAGGTTGGGATATGGCAAAAGACAAGAGGATCATAGATTTTCTTTCTGTTATCGCCGCTTTATTCTTTCACCAACATAGCTTTGGCTTTGTTTCAGTGTGGGACAACTCAATGACTGAGAAGAATTTCTCTTCCTCTGACTGTTACGCTTCCTGTCATTCTTTCCAAGCCCATTGAAGAACCTGTGAAAGAAAGTCTGTTGTACTCTTAGCAATGAGTTATACAACATGTCGACTAGCACTGCAAAAAGACATTAGAACATTTTACAAGAGTGAAAGAATTAATTGTTTCTTTTCTCTCATTTTCATTCAAAGCAAAGTGAGCAGTGACTCCACATGGCTGAATTATGCCAGACACGTGAGGCTCTAAATCCAGATACCAGTGTCTTACGTTAGACTCAAAGTTTGTCATTTGTTTTTAAGTTTTACTTAGCTATCACTTGTATTTGACCATTCATACTTATTATTGCCGATACAGTAGTATGTGTTTTACATATTCATCTTTACAGTGTGGCAGAAATTTTATAACTTACTATGATTGCATACTGCAAGTTGCTTATGCTGTGGGATCTGATAATGTCACAGCAATGACAGATTCAGCCAAACTATATCTGCACAGCCTTAGTGGAGAGTAATGAGGTTGCCCAGATATCTCTGAGGGCATAACTTCATCTGTGGTGTGCTTATTACTCGTAATGATCAGTGACAGGGAAAAGACATTCTAGGATGAGTTTGGAAGATAGTCAAGAACAGATAATATTTTCTTCCTACAACAAGTATCTGTTATAGTGTCACTGAGAAGCAATAAACATAGTCTTGTATGGAGTCACTGTTCAGAGCAGGATCTTACTTTAAATCAAGTAAGTGTCTTTGTCAGTAATGCATTTTATGATTTCCTGGGGGAAAAACAAATGTAATGAAAGCATTACTATCTGAAGAGCTGCTGTCTGTAGGGGATCCATTTGATTACTTCTTTTAGAAAAGCTATGTTCAGTTGACCTTGAAGAGAGATATTTTATAACTGCGTGGGGAAGATGTAGCATCCCATTGACAAAAGTCTGATGGAAAGTACATAGCCTCTATAGATAATTAACACGTTTTTACAGCATTATCAGCTTTACATTCCTCTCTGAAGATCACCACTAGAATATTACCAAGTTTCAGTTGTCTGGCATACAGCATGATTATGTTTTTTCTCCTTGCTCCATATATCTTCAGATGATAGAAGTACAAGATGTGCTATAGAAATTTTATTTCCTAGATGAAAATAGTGCTAAAGTTAAAAATCTGCTTAAATCAGGAAATAAGTCTCAATCAGAGGTAAGGACGTGCCAAAATTAAAGCTGCCTGTGTGATACTTATGTGAAAAAGAATGGATAGAAAAATTTCCTTATGTTACTACATGCTTCTCACCACCAGTAGTATCCAAGCAGATGCTTAGTGCTTTGCTTCCTAGTGATCCTGCTAGTAGGGAAGTGGTACAAAGGCCTGAGTTTGTGTATGACCCTAATTCTGAGAGGGAAAGTAAGTTTTCACTCTACTGGGGGAAAGAAAACCAACAAAACTGTCCCTGGGAGAAAGTGGGCATTTGAAACAGGACAGCAACATGCAGAGGCAAATTAATTCGGTGTAATAAAACTGACTAGATCTCGGTAGTTTTAGTATCTGCTTCAGCTCATCGCTCTGCAGTGGATCTGTGGCATACAAATACTCTTGGATAATTTTAGGTTGACTAGCTACAATCCGTGTGATTAAGCATTGCTTTCAGCAAATGTGTTTTATAGTAGTGTAGATTTTGATGTACTGTTAGTAAGCTCTTGTGACATCCTTTAGTTTTTGTTGGATGGAATGACAGGAAATGTACTGCTTTCTTCTATGTGTGGCATGAAACGTATGTGTACGCTGTCCATGGAGGCTGCCTGGACTTGGTTAGGAGGCATTATGATCAGTACAAACGAGTTAGAAGTTTCACAAGATAATTGTAGCAGCTTATATGATTGTAGATCATTTTTGTATTCTTTTATTTAACTTGGTTATTGTGATGTTTAAAATGCTCTTGGTGCAAGCAGATATATTAGCTTATTAGCTGATGTGCCTGCATGTGTTGAGTAACTGTTCAGACAGATGACCTCAAGAGAGAAAGAAGTTTTCTTCCTTTCCTGTGGTACCTTTTACTATCCTGCAGTAGCAAGACTCTTGTAGAGATTCATACACACTTTCTTGGCTTGAAAGTCTTCTCCCTCCTTAGATGCACAGTAGTATTATCAAAATAGAAGAGATTCAAATATTCATATAGTAATCCATGGGAACATACTTGCAATTGGGCTTTATCTCAAGTTCTACTCACTGGTTTATTCAGTTTCGTATAATCAGTTCTTTCACCTTGTTGTCACAATGGTGATTTACTCAGCCTGGAATAAAGGCGGTTTTAGGATACTGCCTGCTTCAAACATCTGTAGGCAAAGTATCACCAGATGATATTTAAACTACAGTAACCCTTTGATGGACATATGATAACCCATGTCCTCACTGCTGTTATTTAACTCTGTTGACAGCTTATAAGGACAGAGTTTGGTTCAACCCACCCATCTCAGGCTGCTTTTACTGTCTCTCAGCAGAGCTGCCATATCTGTGGCATTTGCAGAAGTTTCAGCTTTAACAGATGTGCTCAGGTGGCTGCCTTCATGGTAATGACCATCCATTACACCTTCATCTCCAAAATACAGGAAGATCATTGGTTAATAGTTGTTTACCAAAAAGGTAAGAGTAAAATTTTAAGTAAGAATTAGAAGGTCTTTTATGGTGTCTAGTAAATGCATGCTGAATCGCAGAGGTGCAAACTAGAAGGAGCCTCTGCAAGTCAGTTGGTCCAGCCTCCCTTTCAAAGCAGGGCTGGTGTTTGTGATACCACAGATCACCAGTGGCTTTTTCTAGTCACGTGTTGAAATCTTCGAAGAACAGAGACTGCACAACCATTCAGGAGCACTTGTTTCCTTGCTAAGACTGTCTGATGCTACTAATAAGAAGTGGACAGCAACACTGAGCAACACTGAAGGAAACTCCCAGGACAGGAAGCAATTGTACATTTTCAGAACCACTCCATAGAGTGTATTTTGAAAAAAGGCCACTGTTTTTCTGCTTAGTCTGAACAAGTGTGTTAAGACCCATTAAGTTGAACAATTGCTTTCCTGCTCTGAGGAACAATCTGTTACAAAGTACAGGTTAATGACTGCAAAGTTCGTTCAAGGTAATAAAATCTTTGCTGAGTAGAATTCAGAGGCAGCTTCTTACTGAGCAGAGTTATACCATTAAGAATTAAATAAATTATCTCTATTTTGTATATTATGTTTCAATTATCCTTTTTTTTCTTCCCTCTCCAAAACACTGAAACCTTATGCTGGGTAACTGACGTGATAAGCTGGTATAACAGTATGATGCTAATGAATATAGCTTCCCTCTAGAAACACAAGACATGAAAACTGTTTAGACCAGAAAAAGAGCCTGTATTGGAAAACAAAATACTTCTTTTCTGTCCTGCTCCCTCCTTTTAGGGGAAAAAAAACAACTTTCCTTCTGTGTCTAATGCTTTATCGCAAGTACTGGTAGCAGTAACTTTTTCTTTTGAAGTCAGTGTGTTGAAATCTGATGTATATTTACCAGAGAAACCTGTGTGTCCCAGTGGGGTGAGAAAGGAATAGTGAAAGAAGTTCTGCAATCTAAGCAAGCAGAGAAAGTGAATGTTGCAATGATCTGAAGGTGTTTGAGAACCAATAAGTGAGAAACCCGGCAATCTAAATGGCAGGTGGGTAGATATTTTTCTTTGCTGTTTAACAGTTACTGAGAAGTCAGCATAAATAGCCCCTCATCTCTTGGTCTCTTTATATCTCATGGTTCTTTTGTTTTCTGCACAAAACTCGGGTAAGTTGCACAACTTGGAAGGTTGTAACTTGCTGATACCCACTGGAAAGTAACTCATGTTTGCAAGCAGCCCCTGCTGTTGTAATTCTGCTGATTTTTATTTCTTTTTTTTTTTTTCTGAAAAATGCTGCAAGAAATCACTGAAAGAGTCTCAATTGGAATTTTCTGGTTTTCCAGTGAAAATGGGAAAGCAGTGTAACAGAGGGAAAAAGTCAATTAAAAGGAAAGGGAACATTTGAAACTTCTACATAATTAATCTACATTGCCATTAAACTCTTCTACAGAAAACAAAAACAAACAAACAAAAAAACAACCATGGGCAGCTTATGGAAAAGAAGTTCTTCCTCAGAAGCATTGTAAGAATCTTTAATCTGAGTTTGAGCCACGTGTGATAATATTTGTCACCTTTATTATGGAAAAAACTTCATTTGTAGATTAGTTATGGGACAGTGTGTGTATGCATACTTATATAAAGTTGCAGTCGCAAAACAGTCAAATAATTAAGTAGCTGGAGTGCTGTCAAAGAGTTAGAGACTTTATGATAAGAAAAGGCCTTTACTGGAAGTGAGTATAATTTTAGGACTATCATGACATTCTGTACTGTAGTCTTTTCCTTCAGAAATAAGGAGGAACAACTCGGCCTTCAATTTCCAGGAAGTTTCTGGAAAATCCAATCATAGTAAGTGTTCAAACAACATATTAACAAGCCTTGCCAGAAGTTATTTGTTGCTAAATATGTTTGTAGGTAAGGATAAACTATGCAGTAAAGTGAGAGAGATCGACTGATCACTCGATTCAAAATCTGTTCTGTAGCATTCTCTATTGATTTCAGAGAGATCAGCTCAGTAGGCTGAAATCCTCCCTGCGATGCTGTCTGCATGATGAATCCATAGCATAATATCAAGGTGGCTCATCAAATTTTAATCCAAGAAGTACAAGGTTCTTCTATTACACCCATTTTATGGATGGTGTTTCTTAGGGGAATGGAAGCTGTTTGTTCACTGCTATACAGACAACACTGTTGTGCCTAAAGCTACTGTGCAATCACTAACAGATTTGATCTTTTTATATAATGGCTTATTAGCCTAACACCCAAAAGCTGCTTTCACAAACAACATGATACATCAAACATGATTGAAATAAACATTTGTAGTTATTACACGAAGTGAAGGAACTGTCCAGGTACATAAAACTTAACTGTTGTGATATCATTACAAATTGGTTATGTTGGAATTAGATTTGGGTTGAAATCCAGATGTCAAGCTGAAATTAATTTTGCGAGATTCTCTAGCACACAAAAATTTGTGTGTGTGGCAATACAAGTATTTACTTCTTTGATGGAGGAAAGTTTAACACAGATAAAAAAGGGGGTTTATTTTCTACATGGGAATTGTGAATGCTGTAGTTTTTAAAAACTTTTTAATGGCAGAATACATAGGAACATTGTTTAAGTATTCCTTTTTCAAAATAAGTCCTCGCTTCATGCTAAATTTACAATAGCATGCTTTCAAAGCATGTACAAACTAATAGGACTGTGACCATCAGAAGTGTAGTGAGAGCCATTCTTAATTGCTTTATTTCTCTGCTTTGTTTTCTGTTGGTGAAAGGAATTGTGTAGAGCTGGGACATTTAGTTCATTCATGCTAATGACTGTTTATGCCAATCAGATTGTTTGTGGCAGAGAACTGGGTTTAGCTAACCAATAACAATTCACAGTAGGAGCACCTATTTGAGGAATTGACTTCTGTGGAACAGCTCTGTTTTCACAATCTCAAGATCAACTGCCAAAGTTAATGTCTTCACTCTTCATGGAGATTCAGAATATCTTCAGAAATTTATTTGATAGCGAGACTGTTCAGATTAATATGCATTTAGTCCATTTAGCATTTTTTGAGGTTTAAATTATTAAAATATTACTTGCAGAAAGCATGACCGGTATTGTTTGAGTAGTGTAAACGAGAAAGTTTCTGACTTTTGTTGATTATTGTTACTTCTACAGATATCATTGCCAGTGGCATGTAGCCTACACAAGTAAGGGATGAAACAGATGCGTATGTGAAGGCCTATTTAAAGGTATTTGATACACACTTTTGTAGAATTTCTGATAAACAACAATTGTATATTTATCTCTTGTGCCTTTTTAAACATCAGATGTTTGAATTGTCACTTTCAAAAACTGAACTAACTGATTGAACTGCAAAAATCGCTTGGGAACATCAGTCAGTGCTGAGAAATAAAATCCTACTGCAAAAGTAAGAAATCATCCCTGAAAAGCCATCCTGCAGCTCCAATGTAGTAAAGCCATCCATAAATGGTTTGCAAATAACGTTTTAAATCAACGTTTTAAATTTTCATTTATCAGGTGGATTAATTAAAGAGTTCAGAAATGGGTTTTAACTACTGTTACCTTTTTTAGCCTAATTTCATGGCACTGTGGGACCTCTCCATCTCCTTTTGCAGTACGTACCTCTAGAGAGAGAATAACCCTTCCCTCCTCTTCCCAGCGTATGCAAGAATGATACTTAGCATCACTGCATGCTTCCCTCATAGCTTTTATACAGAAGGATATGCTGATTGGAGGAAGAGGAAAAAATGTATATAATATTACATTAACTACTGAGTGGTACTGATTACTCACACCTGGAACTACCACAGTCTGTGTCACACTGTATACAATATAACATGTCACCCAGTTACCTGAGTGAAAAGTGTGTATCTTTGATACAGAATTTTGCCCTCCTCTGTAGCTACTTTGATGTGTATTGTAATCAGATTAGTTCCATGAGCATTTTATTTGCCTGGAATGCAAAGGAAAAGCAGCAAGCTTGGACAGAGGTCCAAGTGTCTTTTCAGGCAACTTTAAAAATAGGGACGCATTTGGTCTGCTGTCTGAAGGGAATCATTCCTCCAAAGATGCTTATCAGAGAAACTGACAAAGTTCCACGTAAACAGGGAGGGTCTGCCAATACTGAAAACCATGGAAATGCTTTCCTTGGCAACTCTTTATGTTCAACAGTAAGACAGAAAATAGAGTGCTGACACACTTGTGGAAAAATACAGCAGCAAAAACCTATTATAATTAGAAATGAACACGTGGCCCAGGATAACATTAAAGATAAGTTTATCTCCAAGTTAATCTTCAATTCAGAGAGTGGCTCAAAAGAAACCCCAGCCTGCAAGCAGATCTAAAAAAAAAACCAACATTAAAACAAGCAGAAAACAGTTCTTGGCAGTGTCATATTGCCACAAGGCTCAGATATGTTTACTGTTCTTGGAAAAAAGTGAACAGAAATCACAGAATCACAGAGTCATAGGGGTTGGAAGGGACCTTCAGAGATCATCGAGTCCAACCCCCCTGCCAAAGCAGGTTCCCTACACCAGGTCGCACAGGTGGGCGTCCAGGCGGGTCTCGAATATCTCCAGAGAAGGAGACTCCACAACCTCCCTGGGCAGCCTGGTCCAGAGCTCCGTCACCCTCACCGTAAAGAAGTTCTTGCGCACATTGGTGCGGAACTTCCTATGCTCTGGTTTCTGGCTGTTTCCCCTTGTCCTGTCTCCACACACTGCTGAAAAGAGTCTGGCCTCGCCACTTTGCCCCCCACACCTTTGATATTTATAGACCTGGATCAGGTCCCCTCTCAGTCTTCTTTTCTCAAGGGTAAACAGACCCAGTTCACTTAGCCTTTGATCCAGACAGTGATCCACACAGAGCAATAGTTAGGGGACACGCCAACATACCATGATTGTCCAGAGTGAAAATTCTTCTGTTTTCAGAGGATATCAAGTTGTGCCGTTATAAAACTGGTCCCAGATCCTATGGAGATCACTTCCTGGGTTGTCTGCTAATTATTATTACTACAAATGTTGCTAACAAACAGACAAAAAAAGCACAGCTGGGAAAGTTGAGGGTTCTCATTGTTTTTTGATTGGAACTTCAGACGAATTGTCTTTTTTTGTTGTCTGCTTCCTTTCCAGGAAACTGGAAGAGAAAGAAGAGGGGAGAAGAAAAGTCTACCTTGAAGAACTTGCTATCTCAATAAGAATTACAGAGTCAGAAAAGTGTGTATCTAAATGTGAGCAATGCCATGAAACAGATGTCTAATTATTTGATAAGTTTGGCCAATTCAGTACATAATAGAAAATGTTTATGTGATGTCATCACTGAATTATTTCTAGCTGAGAAACTCGTGCTGCTGTGGCGTTCTTAAAGAAGGCTGGTTATGTGTCCTTTTTCGTACTAATGGAGTGAAAGGTCTAATAATTTTGGGTTGTAGTATGTAGGTGTAAATTCAAAGTCAAGATGCTCTCATCTTTGTTCAAGAAAACAATGCTTATTTGTGCTAGATTCAAAGATGGGTAGAAGGGTATAGATGGAAGAATCCTATCCTCAAATATACAACTGCTGTTAAAAAAGAAGTCCTAACTTCCAGCTGATCTGCCTGAGGAGGGAGCTTTTAGGTGGTATCAGAAGTGATGACCTCACAGTTCTACAACATCAGGAAACTTTGAGGAAGTGTCAGAGATGAGACTTCCAACATTGTTGTAATGTTTTAGAGACTGTTTGTATTTAATTTGGGGATTTTTTTTTTTGTTGTTAGGGTATAATAAGTACTGGTTTTACTATGTAAAGAAAGTGCATATTGTAAACCTAGAATGTGAAAGAAGAAGTGATGATGAAGAAAATTCTTAACACTGTAAGAAATCTGTTGGATTAGCTTTTATGCTGTATGTAAATCAGGATTGTACTTTTCTCCTTTATGTATGTGTTCTTTTTCTTCATTACTTTCAGTCTTTGTTGGGCAAAAGCCTGATGGTCACGTCTTCACAGGAATATTATAAAAGGAAAATTAAAGGTATAACTGTTAGAATGAAACTAACTGAAATGAAGATAAGAAAATGCTAAGTGTTGCATCTCATGGGGAATCAAAAGGTGGATGGCCGATCAGGCTGATGTTACTCAACACTTTTTGGGAACTGGCAAATAATCAGAAGAAAATATAGCTGGAATACAATCTAGCAAAGAATCAACTCGAACGTTTCAGATCAGCAGGATCTGTTTAATGTGTCATCTTCATTCCTCATGCATTAACCTGCAGGTAAACATGACAAAGAGCTGCAGCTTTTTAACCAGTGGTACAAACTGGATGAAATTTTGTTTCAAGTATTTCTGAGCTGCAGCCCATCAGATTAGTGCTTAGATCCTTCAGTTCTGAAGTTGTTTGGTTAAGGAATAAATGTTTTTCCTTCCAGTCCATTGAGGAGATTAATATATTCTTCATTAGTCTGAAATTGGTTCACTCCTTTAATCATTGGAAGCTTTATTGCTAAGCATTTGCATGAAAGAAATACTAAGTCTGAGAAGTTACTTTCAACATTACTATCCGCAAATTAATGGTATCTTTATTCAAATGAGAAGCGGTGCTTATGTTATGAAAAGCACTATTATAAGATGTATAATTTGAAAATGTAGCTTGAATCTTTATTAATAATGCTCATAACAGGGTCATCAAATGGCAATATGAAACTTTACCCCCCATCTTAGAGATGGTGTAACTGAGATATACACTTATTAGGGCAGAGGCAACAGGACTCCGAACTGTATCTGCATATGTACCAAATTGTGCAGCACCTACCTGAAGTAATTGTGTCCCTTAATTATGTTTTATCATCAGCAAATTCTTAACTTTTCAGAATGTTCTTACTATGTTTCCTGGTCTTCATGGCACATTCTACAGGAATGTTTTCTGCAATGATCCTGCGTACAGGCAGCAAGCTTAAAGCAAACGGCTGAGCTCTTTCCCGAAGCTATAGAAGATATTGCAGGAGTATGCCCTGCTTGCTCTCAGGCAGGAAGCATCCACTGAGATTCTTAAGACAGGTGAGACTAGAAACCCAAAATGTCACAGCTGGAATGACTAACAATACTAACTAATGATACAGTATTTCCTGAAAGGAAAAACTTTAATTTTGGTGATGAAATGAGTTAGACATGGCTGGTTTTGGTACTTCTCAGAATCTTGGGATAGGATAAGCAGTACCTAAGTGAGTGTGTCATTGCTGTAATAAATATGTAAAATAGAACTTTAGAGAGATTAATTCTCAATAACACTAAATGCCTTTTCCTGTTCAATGTACTGCTTGGTCCATTAAGCATATACAACTGCTACAATCTGCAGGCTTCTATTTAGGTTCTCCTAGGGGAGCAAAGAGCCTGGGTTTTGGCCAAACAAAATACGTGCTGTGGAATTCTGTTTAACTGCAGAGAATGAAATTACTGCTACACTTTATAGAATATGCTTAATAATGCAGTAATAATTTACTAGAAAAAACTTTTTAGGGGAGAGGTCATGTCATTTTAAATCCTTGAGGAGGCATGATGGGTTAGAGTGATGTAGAAGGCTCAGATAGCTTCATCTCAATTTGCCCTGGGTGTCCTACTTCACCAGTGACCCCATCAAAAACAGTGGCACTAACGTGAAATTAAGACAATGAAAATCAAGAATCAAAATATTATAAGCAGTTGTTTGTTTATGTTTAATTAAAATCTATATCTGCTCGTTTATTGCTACTCATTCTTTCTATTAACAAGCTCGGCTGTGCCTCACACATCTGAAGAAGCCAAGGAAAGTATTAGATATTTTGATATTTCTTTGTCTCCATGTGATACCTTATACAAGAAAACTTTTGGTTTGCATCCATACGAGTCTGTCTTTGAAAATGTTTAGTCTTAACTAATGCAGTTAAAGATTACGGCGTTTTTTGTGTGTCTACAAGGGCCTGTCACTGCATTGTTGTGAAAAATTTGCACATAAAGCATCTGGTTTAAGAACATAGTTTGCATATTACGTAACTTTCATATGTATTTCCAGTGTCATTATGAAATAATAGTGTTTGATTTGCTGTTCATGGGTCAGCAAGTGTTATTTGTTTACTCGTAAGCCTGCTGGTGATTGTGCTTTCTCTCTGTTTACCCAGAAAGATAGTTTCCAAGGTTTTTTCCTGGGAGGAGAAGGGAAGTGTTTACAACTGGGACAAGGAAATTCTGGCATGTTTGGCAGTGTTGCTCTCTGTGAGTTCAGCAGCAAGCTGCTATTTTGTTTGTCAGCACAAAGCTCATAGAACATGGCACAGTAAAGAAAATTTGGAATATCTCACCTATCTGTAAGAACTGCTGTGTACCTTTAAGTAATAGTTTCCTGTAATGTTTTAGGTAAGTGCAAATTCCCTTCCCCACCCAGCCCCTTTTGTCTTCATAACTGGTTTTCTGGATCGGGCAGAGCTATACCAGTGTGCTCTTAATTAAAAATGATCAGACAAGCTCTGGGGCCACGTGACATCTAAGCCTGAATGAGGCTTTAACATGGCTTGGTTTTACCACAGATGTTTGTTTACCTTCACTGTCCTTAGATTTACTAATTCCGCTTCCTTTCCATGCACCAAGCTGAAACCCTGTTGTCATTCCAGGCACAAAGACATGTAAATGAGGTGTCCTATTAAACTGATATTGTCAAATATGATGTGAGCAAATGAGTTGCACTCCTCTCACAGACAGTGATACTGATCACTACGCTAGTGCTGTTCCCAAGGCAAGGAAGGGGCAGGCATTGCTTCCTGTGGATTTTCATGTTTTCTTACCTGCTAGACAGGACTCCAAACTACACTTCTGGGACCAAGGGAAATCAATATTCGTATTATTTCAGCTTTTTCAGATATCATATCTGAGAACCGTTCTTCATGTCAGAACTCTGGTTCCTGTATATTGTGTGCTGTGCCTCTGAGAAACCCACACAAACGCAATTTTCAGTCTGCCATGTTTTGCACATTATATGCATAGCCATCAGTGCTGAAAGCAGTCTCACGTCAGGAGTGTAGGAATTGTCAGAAAGCACTATTTTTCTGTCAGTTGAGTGAGGGCTTTTTGTGGAAAGCAAATGAAACCAGAGTACTTTTTAAATTTGTAAGCGTCCTTTCTGTAGTGTTCATCCATGTGGCCAACCTGAAGGCATTGAATCATTGCTTCAGATCCCGTGAGAGGGAAATGGGTGAAAGTTGCAAAAGTAATATGCTTCACTTATCCACCAGGAAAGCGTATCTAGGAAAGCCTAGAGACTTGAAACGTGAAGAGCTGCAATTTCCTATCTGCTCTGTATTATCACAGGAGTGAGGATTTTGGTTAGTCTGATCCAGCAAGAATTAACCAAAATCCTTAGGGTAGAAAGGTAGTTACATGAACCCACAATTAACTAGCCTTCTGCAGTAATTTCTAGGCTAGCCTAGAAAAATGTTCGTTTCACTTGGCATAGTCTTTCGTGGGGGAACAAACCCCCACTACATACAAAATAAAAGGAAGAAAGTTTATAAAGGTGATACATGAAGAAGCTTTGTTTCAGCATATGTGGAGTTCTTTTTCTAATTACTCCCCATATTGCTTCTACTCTGTTGTCTTAGAGCAAGTTCATCTCTATGTGATTGCTGATTAATCTTTGTAGGTTTTTGTTGTAGGTTTGTTGTTGTTGTTTTAGGACAGAGGAATGGTGTTTCTCACAATGGGAGAATAAGCTTGTTTGGATTTCTTTTCAACTTCAAGCCTCAGAGTTGCAAAGGACTTCCCTCAAAGATTTGTAACACTCAGTCTTGGGCTCATCAGGTTTCTCCTTTGCCTATGTTTCCCCTTTCTCCCTTCCTGGGTGGTTAGCGAGGACCACAAGATGGATCAGATTGAATGACCTCCTGTTTATCATGGGACAGTGCATTCACATGGAAATGCCATGTTAAGCTTAGTAAGACAAGAGCATTTCCATCCTTGTGAGAGTGCAACAGGGGATATTCAGTGTCACCAGTAGTGCTGGGCTTATGGCCAAGACATCCAGAGAGAATCCTGACCTGATCATAGCTAGTCCTGTTTTCAGCAGGAGGACAACTAGAGACTTTCTGAGGTCCTTTCCAACCTGAAGTTAACTATGATCCTTAGAAGGGATGCTGTTTTCAGTGCTGCAGGAGCAAATTAACATCCAACGTAATAGCCAGTCTGACATAGGAGAATGATTTCCTGATAGCAGATCTGACAATCTGACCATACACCTGGTCTCGAGTTTGGGATTTGAACATTAACGGTTTTCTATGCGACCTCAGTGTAGCTGCTTTCTCACTCTAGCTTGTCTCCTAATCTTCTCCCAAGTATGCCTAGTTTCAAATATATCATCTTATATCTGTATAGAAAAATATCGTCTAATACAAATGTTTTGGTGGGGTCAGTTATGTATGTGAAGCAAGAACAGTCTTTCTCTTGACCTCTGCAGATGAACGCCAAAAGTGTGGGTTTTGCTTACAGGTATCTTATCACAGTACTGTGGGTGTTATAAGCAGGTCGATAACAAATCCATTCTGTCTCCAGTCTACCCACATAAATTCACAGGTTAATTAGTCAGCAGAGACCACAAGGAGGATACAGTCCTACGTGCTTATAAACAAGCCGGTCTGTGCTGAATACAACTCCCTCCATAAGAACCTTATGTTATTTAATGTAAGAAGCAAATACGAAGCAGCATAAGGGAAAAGGGAAGTAATTATACTAACACTAGAGAGGTTTCTAGGGTATTCTATCCATTGCCTTGAATTCCAATTAAAACTACGTATCTAGTCAAGATCTTCTGAGATCAGGTTCTCTATTTGGACCTGAAACTTGGAAGGTTTCCCTTTTTAAAATTGAGAAAATGTTAGAAAGAATTATCTTTTATAAATTTCACAGGTTTTGTTTGTTTATTTTTAGAATGAAAGTTTTGATGTAAAATGTGTGCTTGCAACTTAGGTGGTTTTTTTTTTTTTTAAATGTGATGTGTATGAAAATGTGATGCTTCATATTGCAAATGAAGCAATTCAATGAACGGACTCTACTGTTGATTCAGTTGGTCCTATGCCAACAGTTTGGACTTGGTCAATTGAAGAACTTCAATACGTTGACAGTCATCAGTTCACGTGACCATTCTTACTCTAAATACTCTCACTCTTGATTACTGTTTTCTGATGGGAACATTGTTTTTCTCCCAACAAAACGATGGTAAAGAGATGTTTCAGATCAACAGGTAAGCATCTGAAAAATAATTATATATATTTATATATTTTAAAACAGGGATGCAAGAGTTATGATTTGATTTAGTGATGCCAGTGGCGAGAGCAGAAATGTACAATTACTGATGTCTGCAAAATCTCTATGCGTTTTTCTGAGATAACCAAAATTTCAGTACTCTTTTGTAGCACAGGGACTACTCATGCTTACTTTATTATTATACTTATGACAAATTACCATCACACATGCATTTGAGACACTTTAATGCAGTGCGTGCATCATTCTTGTTGAAGGACTTCTATGTGCTCAAGAATGTAAATGATAAAATTTGCTTAAGTTTTCACTCAGTTCAACTTGTAAATGTGTAGATCTGTGTGGTTTGTTGGTAAGGTATCACAGATTTAAAAGCGTGTTTTTCTTTTCTGGATCTAAACCTTTTGTGACAAATGAAGAATCCTTGTGGTATGAAATTTGTGAAATAATGAATATTTTTTGAATCCTATGAACAAAATGTTTTTGAGAAAGGACATCAAACTTTAGGCTTCAAAGTATCAGTCAAGAATGGAAATCCTAGAAAATATTATTGTCAAAAAAGCAATGTTTAACTACTTCCTTATTTTAATTTAATAACTGTTAGGTGCTGATAGATTTCCACCTTGGCCAAACTCTTAATCTATTTTTTCCTCTGAATTGGAAGAGTTCAGTTCTACAAGAATCTCCTCTTTTCAACATAAATGTGTTGAGTTGTAGCTTAAAGCTTTGATCTCAATTATAATCGTTGCTCTGTTGGTGTATTTCTGTGTATTTTATGAGAACCTGAATGTTGTTTTGTTTTGTGGCTGTTACCTCTACCGGTACTATTCTGTTGCTCTCTGCAGTGCGCATTACCCACCAGAGGGAGCTGAAGCCAAGAACTGTCAGATTTTGCTTTGGCTTCCAATTATCAGAGGATTCCCTACTGAAAGTCATCTCCTCCACTTCACAGTGCTTTAGATTCAGGCCTCTGTCTTCAGGTTAGTCATTTTTTAGTTGTATTAAGCTCTATTTTCATTATTACATGTAAAGAGCCCAAGCTTCTAAAAATTACTTAAGTTAAAGTTGGGTGCTATGGTTAGGAGCCTGGTAAGTCCCACAATAAATATTTCTTTCCAGATTTTCAATTTTCTGGAGAACGTTGATACAGCTAACTTATTTACGGTAAACCTGAAAGATTATCACATACACCTCCTATTATAATGTCTCCTGAGCTAGCATGTTTTCATATATGTATTATTTTCTTCTAAGTTTGCAAACGCGTTATTAACTCTACTAGTCATCAGGCGTTGAGGTGATGCATTTACTCCCTTCAGTATAGGGAGTGAGTAAATAAAATGGAAGCTGAAAATAGAAACCGTTAAATCTGTTGTATCCATAAATAAATATATTATGGATATAATGGAGCTGATGGATTTTCTTGTATTTCTAGGTAATAATTGGTTGAGATTAGTAATTAATTATATTTGCATCATATATACAAGTAAACCTGTCTGCTAAGCAAACGTGTATATTTTTAATGGGAAGCACAGCTGGGCTCAGAGCTTGATTCCTTGCATTGAAAACTGGACTGGTGTGAAAGATGCTTAAAATGATGACTTCCACCTGCTTCTCCCATTCACCTGCTGCCTGATATTTTAGGTATTTCACTTTCTTCCAGTAATGCCCAGAAACAGTTCCATCTTGACAGAGTTGAGCAACTCAGTATTTTTAAACCTATTTCTTTATATCTGCAAAACACTTCTTAAAGCATTTCCTAGTTGCAGCTGGCCATATGAACATAAATAGTCTTTGGCAAAAGGTGGAATTGACTTCTTTGTACTACAAGAGGCAGTTGAGCAGTCGTATATGAAGCTGGTCCTTACCACCTCTAAGCTGCTTGCTACTTGCTCAAGTCATTTGTCATTCTAAATGCTATGTCATAATTTGCCTTCTCCAAAACCATTAGTATATCAGTGACAGGAATCACAGAAATCTGATGGAAGCCTTTGAAACTTCCTTAACTAACAAGCCTGCGTGTTTTCTACACCACAGATTGTGGGTAATCAGCCTGTTAGACCTCCTCTGAGATTATTTTTCAAATTCAAAATATTGTCATAGAAAAATGGTCACACACAACCCCAATTCTGGCTCAGGTTTCTGTTCCTTGATAGTAACTTCTCATGATGAAGGTATAAGAAAGTTTATATCAAATTGCTGTCTATTAGAGTTTGCTTTACAGCTTTCTCAATTAGAAATTGCTTTATATAGTGAAGCACGAGATTTTAATAGGTTTTTGAATGTTTGTATAATTCTGTCTGTATATACTACCTAACTTACAAAGAGCTCTTTATCCCTATTTCAGCATAACAGAGAGGGTGACTAATTTGTGTTTATTTTATCATCAATTTAGTTAAATAATGGCATGTTGGGATTTTTTATAGGTGTTTTCCAATATTTCCAACATTTTCAATGGGGATTAATCTGTCAAATGTAGTAAAGAGAAATGTGAAAATTTCAAAAAGATTAGCAAGAGACTCCTGAGTTTGAAAAACAGAGCAAATCTTCAATTGTGCAGTTTCCAGTGGTACTTCATCGCCAGTGGCTATTGAATAACAGTGCTATAAGACACTATGAATGTACATTTTGACATTTCTTAATAAAAATAGGAGAAAATCTTACAAACATTTTTGGAAGAGGGGATGAGTTGTATTATAATGTCTTTCAGATGCAGATACCTAGCTATAAAGTGACCCCTGACTTCTCCTTTTAGTTTTCTTGGATTGCTTTTAACTCTTCTCGTAATTATTTTTGACAGCTTTTTTTCCTTTGTTTCTGTGCTTAATTCCCACTGTCATTTCAATCTTTCTCTTACTTGGGTTTATTTTTCTCTCTTGCTTTTTTGTGGGATGGTGCTTTCATATACTGTTTTCACATTTGTCTTTCTATCACATCAGAACTGTATTGCCTTGTATTTTATTTTGAGGTCAGGGAAGGGAAAGGAATAAATGGCAGCTGTGGATGCAGGAAGTGTACTCAGCTCTGTGTTTGAACCTGTACTTTTTTGTTATTTCAGGTTTTTGATCAGACTGAGTCATGGCAGTAGCTGCATGAAATACACATTTCCTTGTCAGATACTCCTAAACACACAAATTGTTCCATACTTATATCAAGGAATTCAGTGAAAGATTATATTCTATGTGTGTACAGGTTAGTAGTATGTAGTAGAATGTACTTTCCCCCACTGAGGATTTAGGACTAAAAAATCGTTTTTCAGAATTCAACTAAATATGAGCCTTCCATCATCGCATTGTTGTTAATTTTTTTGTTAGATCTGTTCATAATTTCTTGATACTTACTCCACTGGTCTTTATTTCTGTTTTGGCGTTATATAATCCCAATCCAAATGTTACAAGGGAATAATCTTAAAAGAGCATTTTGGAGGTATGAATTCCCTCGTCTCCTCATATCATCTCTCAGCAGTCTACTAACATCTTCCACTAACAAGCTGTTAATACAGGTACTTCTTCCAGACACAAGCTGAAGAGCATTCTTTCCTGGTTTGGTAAGGCAGTCCAGCATGTGGCTTTATGCAGTGTTTGCTGAGATCATCAATCCGAAATTTCTGAGAACAACATTTGTGTTAATGCACCACAGGAGGTGTTCTCTCTGTTGGTGTCCTACCATGCTTTGCTTGGGATAAATATTGAAGCCATTAAAAAAAATATATATAGGTTTCTAAATATTACTATTTCACTTCTCCGATATACAACACAGAAAAAGGCAGTCATAATTCCTTATGCAGTGTGCTTGACAGGATTAGAATGAAAAGTGCCAATCCTAGTCTGATTTTCCAATTGCACTGGCAATATTCTGTATTAAGGACAGAAGTAATATTCAAAGTCACAACTAGTTGCAGAGAAGTAAGCTAAAGTGTTAGAAAAAGTTCATGTAAGAGAATGGAAGCAATAGAAGATGGCCGTATATACAAGAAATTATAAAGAGAGTAATCTGAAGTGCATGTTGATGTCCTTATTAAGTCCCATATTTTGTCACTAGTACTTCTGAAGGGCTTAAAAGCTAGATTAGCAGGTAGTAATGGCATTGGGACACAATAAATCATAGTGTATACTGCAAGAAGATTCAGTGCTGGTAGAGACAGGCAAACTATTTCGA
This sequence comes from Pavo muticus, assembly GCA_016647715.1. Classification (NCBI taxonomy): domain Eukaryota; kingdom Metazoa; phylum Chordata; class Aves; order Galliformes; family Phasianidae; genus Pavo; species Pavo muticus. The sequence continues at coordinate 2,469,148 of JACDJE010000102.1, read as the reverse complement.
AAGAAGTAAAATCAAACCACAGTAATCCCAACTACTCTTCATGATAATCTTTTATAGCATGAAAATGTGTGGTTAATTAGCATATTTGGCAATCACTTTTTATTCGTGAACTGTCACTGCCAGAATAGTGAGGTTGCCCCAACTCCCAGTTAAGTTATATGTGGCAAGAAAAGCCCAATCGGGCTGCATCAGACCTTCTGGGTTTCATTCTTTAATGTAGTCAGATAGCTGATTCTGACAGTATAGACCTTATATTGTCACATATCTCTTGCAGTGCATTACACAAACATATCTGGAAGCAGAAATCAGTCTTCCTTGTGTATGCATCAGATTTTATTTGGTGGTGTGACAGAATAAGGGTACAGATAACTCTTCCTCTAAATTAATTATCTTATTTTATACTGAAATGGAAAAGAAACTGTGAATGTTCAATGCTAGCAAAAGCAGTGTACCTGCTAAGCTGGTATGCCAAGATTCTGTGGCCAGTGTTCAAGCAAGCAGCTGGGAATCAATGAGTACTCCCTTGTGGTCTCCAGGTAACGAAGGTTTAGAAGCTATATTCTTTCTTCTCCAGAAAAGGAATTCGCTCCCAGTTTTTAAAAATACTTGAGTGTCCTGTGTTGTCTTAAGAACATCTTTCCTAAATTCTGTAGGAGTTTTTTGAAAATCACGCTGGCAGCCTTCCAGCAACCTTAGGTGCCTAATTCTGTGTAAAATTCTTGCTTTTAGCCCTAACTTTTCTATCCAAGTTCCATCTGAAGGCAGCAGATTTCACTGATGACCTTATTTGCACCTTCTTCATTAATCATCTGAGTTCTCATCTAATTGTATTCAGCTGTATTCCAAATACTAATACCACTGAGATAATATTTGGGAATCTGAAGACCACGGGCATGTGACCAAGTTACATTCTGTTCCTTTTGGAGGTGAGCAATTTCACTTCTGTTGCTACTTGTTAAACAAATGAGAATTGTTTCTGTGTATCAGTTCATTTCTAAAGGGATCATACAGATGGAAATCTCAAATTATCAATATCATAATTCCATATTCTTTAGTTGTTGCACGTTCTATGTTGGTGTATTTCAGCAATCCCTTCTATGAGAAATGTTATGATAAGATCTCTTGGTGCTGTTCCCAGAACGTGGTTCACATGATATCAAAGAATCCTATTGTTTTGCTGGGGACCTCTTTGTCATTGGGAATTTGGATGCAGGGTTTGCAAAGGGTTGGCCGAGGCCAGAATACAAAGACAAAGCTTTTGTGCTGTCTGTTCTGCAGGCCATCTTCTGTCCAAGGCCACTGTATTTCTTCATCTACAAAAATTAGTGACCCCAGCTGCCTGAGAAGTAGGAATTCTGTCTATACTCACTGTAGCACTAAGTAACGTTGTTGTCTCTCTAGACATCACACAAGACCAATGGACTCCACCTTTTTTTTCATCTGTAACCCATAAATTTTCTTCATGGGCCAGGTAATCCTGGGTGAACTGAAGGTAAGCACACTGATAGTTTTTCTCACAGCTTTTTCATGAACCTCTTAAAGTCTGCAGCTGTAGACTGTCTATTTTGACTTCTGACTAAATGCAAGGAGTCTACCATTGCTAGTCACTGTAATTATTGGTGGTGCAAGCTCTCATCACCAGCTTCTAATATACAAAAGATGAGAAATAAGCAGGTCTTCCAGAAGCCTTAAAATTGTAGTGACCAGCTAGTATGTGTTTTGTGCATCCTTCCAAGAGATTCTGTTTCACTAGACCAGGCTGCCAGAGTTGCATCTAGCCTTGCCTTGAATGCCTCCAGTGATGGGGCAGCCACCCATTTTGCTTTTATTAAAATATATGTTGGTATTTTCTTGCAAGCGTGCTAAATTTATATTAGATGAGGTAAGTGGGATTACTCTGTCTTTTATTTCCTTGTATTTATAATTACATTTATTGAAATCTGCTGCATTGTAAGTGCTAGAATACAAATAACTAAAAATACAGTTGTTAAGACAAAATGATAAAAAATTATATCGCATAATGAAACAAATTGCTCCAGCATTTGGTATGATGTAGATCTTTTTTTTATAACAAGACACAAAATTCACAGCATAACAGTTTCTCTCAAATCCCAAGATACTGCTCTGCTTACTGATAGGTAGGTTATGCAACACCTGTTAGAACACTGAGACACCATTTCATCCTACTTGGTATTCTTTTCTTGTTTTGATGTCACCCTTTCTATCTTGCTCTCGCTCCATAGTCTCCATAACAATCTGGTATCAGGAAGTTCTTGATTAGGCAAGTGTTTTAGGGTCACGGTCGTAATTAAGTCCATAGCTTGATTGCTTAATTTTCTAAGTGGAAATTCTATCTTTTTTTTTTTCTTGAAGACCAAATTTTACTTTGTATTAAAGACTTTTCAGTTTATTGTGTTGTAACCAGAATGCCTTATTTCAAAAGATTGCAAAGCTTATTAATAATCTTTGCTATTTACTTTCATCTGCATATAAAAAATACCAGTGGTGGACTGTGATTGCTTTGCTATGAACAGTTTCCTATCTAACTGTATACTGTCTCAGCTCTGTGTTATAGTTTCACTCTAACGTTAGTTTTACCCTCATATTCTCAGTTGTTACTGCAGTGAATCAACAGATCAGCTGGAGAAGTTATTCATATGTACATGTGTACATGTACAGTAATTCATACGTGGATACATATGAAAGGGCTTATGCCTATGGTTCATTGACCATTACCAGCCATTTAACTACTCACATAAATAGATACACCAAGAATTGAAAAAAGGATACATACTTTTAGATATAAAAAGTGCTGATACACTTCTGCAGAAAAGGTCTTGAGTTTGTGGCTAACTTGGCAGAAGTCTCCTACCACATACGCTGTCTCACTGTATTCACTTTGCAAACCCGTATTCTTTAAAGTAGCACATCCATCCTCTTTCAATGCACTTCTGTCGTGATTTTTATTGACCAGAACTTAGTGCTTCCCAACTACAGTGAAGAAGGGAAAATTGACTTTCACACTTAAACCTAGAAATGGGAACAGTAGGCATTATGTTTTGTAAGCTTAAATACGCCTTTCATGTTGAAAAGTGACTGCTAGATGTAATATTTGTAAAAATAGCCAAGAGTTTGGATTGCAGATATCTGCATGAAACTACTCAGTAACGATCAGCAAGGTAAGAATTACATACTGAATGTGTTCTCTTGTTCCTAAAATTCACATACTCATTTTGCCACTCACTTTCTCTCCCACCAAAAATTAGCAGTGATCAAAGAGAATACTGTGGAAACATTCTTCCTGTGATTCTTGAATAAGTAGAAACCAAAGCATAACATTCAGGTTTGCTTCTTGAAATAGCTGAACATCTATCGTATTTTCTGTGAGTGTGAAGAATATTACTATTTTATGATTAATTACCTATGCAACAAAAAGAAAGCAGAGCATAGCTTGCTCAAGAACTGCTGATCCCATCCATTTCCCATGCCAAAAGGCAGGATCAGTTATAATTAAACCAATGCTGACGTGTTTGTCTAGCCTGTGTTATAGCATCTTTGCCACTGGAGATCTTTCCAAGGTAATACATGCCAGTGCTTCACTGTCATGATTGGATAATAATTCCTTTTTTCTTAATGTCTTTTTAAAATCTTCAATGCTCAGTGTGAAGGGCATGACTTAGATTGTCCTTTTCCTCTCACCAGTGAACTTCCTTATAACTGTATAGTCTTGTTTCTAGACTTTGTTCTATATTTCATTAGAAGTCAGTGTTTTCTACACCCTTCTTCTTGTTGCTTACTTGAACTCTATCACATTAAGTGTGGTTTACAAAACTGAATAGAAGGTCTTAAAATGTGTCTTTAAACAGCAATCTTTGTTTCATCTTTTTTGGCAATGTCACAAATTTAATAACATACTTGTCTTATCCTCTTCAAATGCTTTTTTATAAATGGTAATTATTTAATGTAGTATAGTAATAAATCATTAAAGAGCTACTTTTAAAAACTAATATTAAACTAAGGATGGTGTTTTATCTGACACTATTTTTTTTCTTCGTTTTAGGTTTAAAAATGGTTGAAAAATTAACCAAATTTGTACCTCTTGGCAATTACTGATTATTTCAGTAGATTTATTTTTGGAGTCATGATGGAAAACAGGTAAACTCCTGAATATGGTTGTGCTTTGTTATTATGTGTATGGCACACTATAATCATTGGTTCAAAATCCTCTATGGAATGACTCGCTCAGACAGGAAAAATTGAGGAAGCTGGCTAATGCCGATAAGGTTATTTCACAAAAATACAAAGAGTAAATGAATAGATTTTGTTTCTGCTGGAGATTAAAAGATTTTGCACGTTTATAAGAATTGCTATGAGATGTCTCTTCAAAGAAAATGACCCTTGCATCATTTTCTGCTACTCAGTTGCACCCTATCATTAAAACTGTGGTTGAGTACCTTGCCAGGTTTTTGCTACCTTAGAAGTGAGACAAATAACAGATAACAATGGCCTAGAATAGCACATATAGTTTATGTTTACACATTTGGATCTTCCAATTGTTGTGGTATTCTGTACTGAAAATGAGCAGGACGGTTGGGCAGTCATTACACAAGGGTTACGTGATTATTTTTTTTATTAGTCTTTGTTCCGCATCACCTTTTAGATCAAATTTTGAACTGCAAACTGTTCCAAGGTTGGTGAACACTCCTATTAAGCAGTGGTGTGTGTGTGTGTGTATATAGATAGATATGTAGATAAGGGATATGCATGACTCACTTGTGAAAAGCCTCTTCTTTTTCCAGCTGAAGTAGGTCCTGATTATTCCATTCCAGAGTAAATATGTAGTTGCGATACAAACAGCATAGAGACACTCTGAGCTGAAGAAGGTACAATTTAGAAGTCCAAGCATTAACCAAAATAAAGATATCTAGGAAAAAGGTGGTTATAATGGCAGCCAGCCATTTCCTCCATCCCCAACAACCCAGTGAAATTCCAGTATAAGGCGATAGGATTCCCATGTCTATATTCATATCAAAGTAACATTTGGAAGAAACTTACCATTTTTAAGGCTTGCACAGTAGTAATGAAAGACAACTGAGTGGAACTGTGCACACAGTTTGTTTAGAGCTCTTGGAAGTTTGGAAGTTTCAGCCTAAATAGCTATGCTGTTTAGTGGTTTAAGTATAACAGCATATGTGGTGATCTCCAAGGGTTTTTAAGGTTTAAACAGAAGTCTCCTTGAAACGATGAACTGAAATAAAACTATGTCAAAGCAATTCTACAGCCAGTGTTTTAACAGAGTTGATTGTATCAGCGCTATGCTCTACTGAAACTCTTAATGCCCTGTTAAATATTTTATGTTCTTCTGTTGTTCAAAAGCATGGCAAAAATCGCAATACCATAGTATTCAATTACTTCCCATTGAGTGAAAAAATCCTCACCCACCAGGTTGGCCCTGTTTTAGAGCCTGGCAGTAGATGATTTTCACCAGAACACTTTAGTTAAATGCTTTCAGTTGATGCATTTAAACCTTCAGTAAAAGCCTGGGCTCTCTGCTGAAAGCACAAACAGTATCTTACAAGAGTGAGCTTAGTGCCATCTCATTAATCAGTGTTTGCATTGCTGGCTTTTGTTCAAGAGCTTGTACACAGTGTCTTTCCTCATTTTTGCTATGCAAGGCAAAAATAAGAAGTTTCAACATCATTATGTGTTCATCTTTTTGTTTTTTTAATATATTGAGCCAGCTTTCGAACAGAATCTGCTTTGTGCACCTCAGTCAGTTATTCAGGCTGTTGGATGGGGCACAGGCCTCTGAAAGCGTGTATGCGTACAACACTTCCAGGGCAATGGCTGAGAAGGAAAGGTGCAAGCAGCTAGAAAATGTCAGCAGTTTGTGTCAGTTAGAAAAGAAAAGGTGGCCGAAAGCAGCCAGCCTGGCAGAACTTGCCTCAGTGATAAAGACTCGAATGAAAGCATGTCTGTCATTTTTATGCTCAGCAGATAATTGCATTTGGAAGTTGTGCTTAATTTAGTGAGAAGGGAAAACGGGACTAGAATCTGGGCATGCTCTGCATATCTCTGTGTGGGTTTACTTTGGCCATAAGGCTTGAGAAAGAGCCTTACCAAAAGATCTGTTGTTTTGGCAAGTACACAAACACGGTCTTAAAATTAATAACTTTTTTTGTATTTAGTTTTTCAAGTAAGCTTCTGCCTAGAGGCTGTGTGCCAAAATATCAAGTTTTTTTTTAAATCATTCACCCAGAGATGAAATAGATACAGGAATATTTCTGGATACAGCCATCAAGTTCCTCCTGCAATGCATTTCCAGAATTTGAAACACTAGGAAAAGTTTGAAGTTTCTTTTAGGCTTGTTTAATTCTGGTAGGTTTTAGTAGCATTTTACAGTTGGCAGTTACTGAAGCTGCAGCTCATTTTCTCTAGTGCACTCCACAAAATCCACCTTTCAAATCTGTGGGTGCTTTCTTTTCTGCTGCTGTACCTCCTGCCAGCAAGTGCCGGTGACAAGTCATTAAATATAAGAGAGTTGTTAGCAAAAAAAATATGATTTAATAAGAGACTTATGTCTGACCTGCTTCCCCCAAACCAATTATGTCTCCCTGGCTACAGTCACAAGCATGTGACAAAATAGTCAAGATCTCTCTACAGAAAAATTAAAATACTTAAAATGTCACTTTTCAAGGAAGCATCCTACTTCATACTCAGTTTTCAGAAGCGCATAGCATGCTTATATGAAGACATGCCTTGTGGCTCAATAAAACGTCATCAGCTAACGCATCAAAGTACGCTCCACAACAACAGGCCCACAACAAACAGGGCCTGCTGCAGCACAGCCATGAGAATTAACATGCACTCATAGGTGGGTATTTCTCCTGAAGTCAGCTTTAGAATAGCTCCAGTATGGTAATCACAGTGGCCTAGGCTACAACTTCATCATCATGTTTTTTCTATAAAATCACCCTAAAGTATCTTCGCAGTTCACCACAAATATTTTAATAATATATAACAATACTAAATAAAATCATAATAGAGATGAATTTGCCACTCTGGTGTACACCATCATTAGATTACAGCATTGAAAATCATAGCCAAGAAAAGTAGGTGTTTTTATGTAGAAAAACTTCAACGGTCTTTTTCTGTATGATTTCAGTTATCACTATTCAACACTTCCAAGTTCTATGACATTAATATCAGCAGTTCTTCACAGATGCATAAATTCCAGTGACCTAAATGTTACTCAGAAATCCTAGTCACCATTTCTAAACTTCTTAAAAAGTCTCCCAAAAGCCATTTGATAACAAGATTATCTGCAGCCAGTGTCTTAGTTCTACTGGATAATTGTACAACTCACCATGTTCAGCTGACATTACAGTTGCTAGCATCTCACTGTTACATCCTAGGGGGAAAACCCCATAATTTTAGTTTGTTGTTTGCTTTTCTGATAGAATTTACCATCTATGTGTATTTGAATATATATATATATATTTTTGTTCCTAGGATTAAAGTTCTGGATTTGTTTGAGTGCTGGGACAAAGTTACTCCGGATTATGAAGGCTGTGATCATTGTGATCAGCCAACTCCAGCTACTGGAAGGAGGAGCAAAAGCATCCCTGTCTGCAGGTCTGTAATACTGATTGTTGTATCTGGTAACGCTTCTACAACTCTATTTCTCATCCCCCTGCAGAAGACGAGAATAGATGGCCTGCTAGTGTTAAAGTGTTTACACGATTATATCCTTGATTAGGCAATAATGTAATTGCACAGTGGGCTGCAGCTGTAGTACGGTTTTATTATCTTTGTTTTAGTTTTGAAAAATGATTGGTTACTTTCTCATTTTAAGTGGAATACTGGGGTCTTAAGCTTTGCTTTTCTGATGAGGCCAAAAGAAGCCTTAGAATAATTTTACGTTTGCACTGAAAAAGTGCAGCAGGTGACAGAGCGGGGGGCATGCAGCCACTGGTCCACAGACAACAATTACAGGGACTCATCAAGGCTGAAAAGCACAGTACAGAAAGGACAGGGTTTCAAGTTGTCAAAGAGCAAGAAAGCCAGGCTTGAGAAATTACAGTACAAGGTAATCTCCACATGAACAACAGAAAATTGGCTTTGCTGTTGTTTACCATAATTTCCCCTCTACTCTAGACTTCTAACGTCCTTTTTCCACCACTCAAACTAATAACCCATTTGTACTTATAAATATCTCAAGCAGCGAGTAAATGGCATTTCCATACAATCTGTCCATCTCCCTCCCCTCTCCATATCAACAATAACAAGGCAATACTGTTCCCCCACCACCAGCAAATGTAGTTATTGCGGTAACCTCACGCAATACCCCTCTGAGCTGCTGCCTCCCAGATGAACCTTGCTGTATCCTTCACTGGAAGACTACAGTAGCAAGTTAATCCCTGTCTTTTCCTCAAAAGTATGGAACCAATAAAGGCACTTAATACTTGTCAGTTTAAAATTAATTGGGCATCTAATTACATAGCACCCTGTTTGCCTCCCACAAAAACCTTTGCCTCACTGAGACCCTGCAGAGGCAGAAGGGAATTGAGGGTGGTATCTGTAATTCTTACCATTTCTTCGCTTGACTGGTGACCTAAATAAAACTTTCAGTATTAGGTTTTTCCAAGATGTAATTTATACTATGGCTGTCAGGAGTTAAGATAGCAGTTGCCATGGAGCTTTAATCTTTTTTTAGGCTTTAGTCAAAGGAAGCTGGAAGTCTGCATGGTGAGTAGAGCCCTGCTTAACTGAATTTTATTTAAATTGGGACAGGATCTTGCCCTAATTTTCCTAGCGGAATTTATTCTCAAAAGTTCTCAAATTCATTTTAGTCTATTATTTTTCTCAGCAGGAGATGAGTGTTTCCTTTTAGGTTTCTTAAATCACGTTACATTCAAACACAGAAGTACCCCATTGCTTCCCCTCTCCTCCAACTATACACTGTAACTTTCTGCTAGTTTTACACACGTGGCTTATCACTGGAGTGAGTTCACTTACTAGTTTTACCATTTTCAGTGGAGGTGCTGCATAACAATAAAACATTTGGGAGAAATTTGTTTTCTACGTGCCCAGTAAGCGCTAATCCCTACACTGTAAATCAGGCCATTAGTAAAGGAGAAGTAATTACATTTGAGTCTGTATATGTGCTATTTATAACTTCCTTGACGTATATTTAAGAAAAACAGAAGTGTGCAATGTGTGAAGTACCTCTGAGAAATACGAAATTGGCCATGCTGCAGTCAGTGACATTCTGCTAGATTGCAGTGCTGTCTTATTTCCTGCTGTTTGCAGCAGAACAGAGATGCAAGTTCAGTCTAATACCTGCAGTTAAAACTTTAAACGTTTCCTACTTAGTAAACCGAAGGAATGCAAGAAGATGAAGATCTAGGTATTCTATTTCTAAGCTATAACAGACGAGTTGCTTTTTCTTTGCACATACTTCTTTTCCCTGAGAGCCAATGACTAAATAGGGTGCCTTCTGGGACTAATACATATGTCACTTGAGCTGAAAACAAGATTCAGCAAGAGCTACCAAGATAGTATTAGCTTTGACATATGCAACAGAAGAATTTCAGACATACTGCCTGACACGATAAAGTGTCTTCAGGATCTAGAGGAGCTTTTATCATTGCTGTGTTAGATACAGGTATGCCAGATAGCACAGAGGGGGAAAAAACTACATTAAATTGCAGCATTTAAAGCAAGAAGGGCTTTTATACAAAACCTATGGAATTTTCTTCAACCTGAGGTGCCAGTATCAAAAGCTTACTGAGCTACTAGAGATAAAAGACATGTATGCAGATGAGAGGGAGAAAGAACTCGAGGCCCTTAGCTTTGCTAACATGGTAGTTGCTATATTTTTCTCCCAAACAGACTGGTTGGACTTTAGGGGAAACTGAACAGGGCACAGTTCAGTCCAGCTGAGTCTAAAGAACAGAATCCCAGATTAAGACTTTAAAAATCTGATCTGTTACTGTCAGAAGTGGTACAAGTTATGGTGATGCCAAACTGCTCATTTTCATGAATTCAGGTGAACTGTAATATCATCTTTCATGCTGAAACTAGTGACCTTGAAATGGAGAGATCTTCAGAATTAGCAAATGCCATCTTCTTTACAAAGGCCTCATTCTTAGATAAACCCAGGGAAAATTGGGCTTTTCATTTACCAATCTTCCAGTATAAGCTTCAAGACTTGGCAGTAGCACATTCACCAGTTTGGAATGTAGAGGTAATATGTTTGGCTGGGAAACTGTTATAAGTAGCTTAAATAGAGGAATTATTGTGCTTTTTAGCAATTAATAGGTATGAACACATAATAGCAAGCAGAAGACTACATTTAAGGTATTTGTACCTATTGTAACTGATAATCAACTATATTTGAATCCAGGTACCTTACACAATAGATTAAAGTAAGACACAGCAACTGGAGGAGTTGTCCACGGATCTTGCATAGTGTTCAAGACTAGCCTGGAAAAATGCAGTAAGTGCTGGAGATACCAAAATGGCCTCACAATATAGGTAGTAAATACAATTAAATGGCTCATCTTGCCTTCAAAATACTATGCTTCCTATTAGGTCTTTTTTTTCCCCTCTTTGGTTTAAAGTTTGATTAAATGACTGTTTTGTCAGCATTACACGGATCCATGGGACAGCGATCAAGAAACACTCTTTATCTGGTGCCATTCTTTATAAATAGTTTATGAGGACCTTTTGTTGCTGATGAATTCATGTTTCTTCAAAACTGAGAGGCAAAAATCAACATACAAGTGCACCATATTTTCATAAACACAAAACAAAAGCTAAGCTTGACATCTGATCCACACTGAATTAAGATGAAGTATTAATTTTCACACAGGGATCAGTTTTCTGTCTTTACACACTTCTATCAACCCCCAGTTTGTTGCCCAGGTTTTTTGTAAGCAGCTCGTTTTGCTTCATGATAGCCAGTACACACTTTCAAGCTTACCTGATTAAGCAGCATTTACTTTAACTTCAGTAGTGAGATTCATGCTTGTCAGAAAAGGAGTGCAACATCAAGAAGCAACATACAAGTTCTCCACCTACCTTTGGTTTCGTAGTAGCATCTCATGTGTCTTCAGTAATTACCATTGAACTTGCACAAAAACAGATGTAAAAAATCACAAAATCTGGACTTGGGTAAAAAAAAAAAAAAAAAAAAGGCAGTGAAATGCTGAATGCCAGATAGCATCAGGTCTTTTCTCATGGAAGTTTTAGCAATGATTTGGGAGTCTTTAAAAGTGGTCATTTGAGATGCACCTGTGTATATTTGAGGTACCTTGCTTATAAACTAGTACTGAATTACTGCTGCTTTTGAGTGATCTCAGCTATTAGGAAAGCAAATGCTGTTTCGCCAGCATACCTTCACTGGGAACTTTAAGAATTCACACACCCTACCATGAGGGCTGTTAGCATAAAATCTCTCTAATGCAGGGATGCTTTCTTTATTTGAACCACTTTGAAAGAGTCTAAACTTTTCTTTCTGTAACACCACAGCATACAGTGTTCATACCTCACCAATTACTTCAGGTGATATGAGGCTCCTGAGCTCTCTTCTTCTGTCTTCAAGCAAGTATTCTTGATATACCCAGTAGAAATTCAAGCATAGCTTTCAAGATAAATTAGTAATATTAATAGTTACAATTTCACTGTTACTTTGTTACTGTAATTTCAGTGTTTACTTGAATGGGTGTGTTTTTTGTCTGTTTTTGTTTTAATGCTAGCAAGCATCACCATTTTATATGCACTGCTTACTGCAGTACAGCGCTCCCCTGTGAAGCCGGTCTGCATAATAAAACTAAAACTTCAGAGCAATAACTCAAAAACATTCACGTCACACTTCCCTGCCATATGTTGCCTAATATTACTTGGAAATGCTAAGTCCTGTTAAGGAATCAGATTCTAACTGTGGAAATATGCTCAGTATTTTATGTAGCTTACAGTACTTGGAGACCCGCACTTTGATCAATACCATGTGGCCGAGTAGCACTAAGTGCAGCACACCCAGCCCTCCAGCCCCAGCCAGGACAGCCCTCTAGTGGAGATGCAGGAGTGAGTTCTGATGGGATTCCATTGTGGTTTGCTTCTGGTCCTCTACCTTCCAGGCTGCTCTCAACTAAGCATAACTGCTTTCCAGACAGGCTTGGCCAGAGGTGATTCTCTCTTCTTTCCCTGTGCCCTCATGAATGACCGTAGCAGCAAAGAACAGAGGCCTGTGCAGACTTAAGAGCACTTGCAGCCCACCTGGAGCAGGTGTGCAGGTGATCACTAATTACCTTGCCATGACCACCTGGGCAGTCTCCTGAGGAAGAACACTGCCAAGCAGTAACTCTAAGTATAAGCTTCAGTACACCATTTATTTCTCTTTCTCCTCTATTAGCATCTCCTATTGCAAAGGAACAGAAGCAGCTGCTTCCATGATTTTTATTTTTCCAGTTCTGCTTAGGGGTAGAGTTGAAAAAATACATTTTTTTAATTACCAGCCAAGTTTAGACCCTACTGTTATACTTCAGGACAATACTATTATTTAGCCTCTCAGAAACCTGCTGGAATTTGCTTACTGGCTCTACTCCCATCATGCTTATATTTGTTCTTTTAATTATTTTTTTTGCTTTCACACTTTTTAGATAGTTGCTGAAGTTCAAGAACCGTGGTGCTGTGCCTAAACCTGGGTGTGGTCACACACCAAAAAATACCACTGAACGAAAAGCAAAGCCAGTGTCCCAGAGAAAACTCAAACGTATTTCAGCTCTTTAGAAATTATGATGGAAGTCTCATCACATTTGCAATTGCTGTTCCCCGAGATGCCTACATCCCCTCTCAAGGGATCCGTCTAACACTTCAGGGCTTATATAGGCAGTGGCAATAAAGACCACATCAAGATGCTCTACAGAACCCCAACAAAACCCACTACGAATATCCAACACTGCTTATACACCACAAGTCTGTCAAATCCAAAACTTGACTCCCAAGTGTAAAGTCACAAAGACAACAGTTTAATATTGACAAAAAAAAGCTTAAGTTAGTGGTATTTTCTTCCTTGAAATAACATATTGGTCATATGAGAGTCACTGAAGAGGTCTGCTTTTAGCTCGGAAGACGTTTACAGTTACAGCTGAATTAAAAAGCCCTATGTCTAAATGCGTGATGTTAACACAAACTGAAACTGAAGACCTGGGATGAAGAACAAATTCAGTTGTTAAGGTGATAGCAGTTAGGTGGGGCATTTCACTGCCTTCTCCCTAACATGAAAAAAAAGTTCTCCAGTATCTCTCCCACCACCATTATTTCAAGATTCACAAGTCGCTGTTTTCCAAATACTAACGGGGTTAAATTGCAATCAAGCGCCATATGCTCGTAACATCTTCCGTGAAGGTCTGAAGCCACCCTGTTTCAACTATTTGGTTATTCAGTGCAGAAAGTTAAAGATCACAGAAGATATAACAGCTTTTAATACTCCATTAATATTATAGATTAAAAATTATTGCATAGTCTTATGCATCTCCTAAAACAGCATTCTCTGGAAATTAAACATTTCAATATAAAAGGAGCAACTCTTTAAAACACAAATCGCATTCACTACCTCGATCTTCTATCCTTTTTTGATTTGTCAGTACATTTGTCCATAGTTTTCTCGTTATCTCCTCTGCACTTGGGGCAATACCATTTCCCCTTTGGTTTATAGGTGAGTCCAACACACGAGAAGTGGAACCACTCAATAGGACACTGTTCGTTATCACATCCTATCATTTCGCCGTAAGACACTTGGTTACATAAGCAGTAAGTCGGTTCATTGGGGTCAATTGCAAATTCCACGGGCGAAACCTCTCTCTCTTGTTTGGCTTTGGAGCGTTTTTTCTTCTTGGAAGATTTTGATCTTTTCTCTTTAGGTGGCTGATCGTCGCAGTCATCGATCCCGTTTGCTATATGGCACAGGTCGCGGCTTTCACTGGTGCGCTGCCGACGAGGTCTGCGTGAAGATCTCTCTGGCTGGCAGGACTCCATCTTTGCCTTTTCTAGAGGCTTGTCGTTTTCAGACAGGTCTTGAAAACACTGAGAGTGCGTTTCCATCTGTCGGGCTCTATTCTCTACCAGTTCTAGCATCTGAGTGACTATTTGAATTTTTTCATCTCCGAGTTCTTGACTGTTGATTAAAGCACGCTGGAGATGCTGCTGCAAGCGTTTCTTCTGAGCAGGATCGTTCTCAGACTTGTATTTTTCAAAGACATCGTCTATTTCTTTTAAAGCTTCTACAAAACAAACACAGTAAGAATAATTACACAAGATAGAAGGTACATTTCTGTATTTTCTTGAGCACGTTCAAACCCATGTGAAATAATGCGAGTTTTAATTATAGTATACCCTAGTGGGCTACATCAGGTATTTAATTCAAGTTACACCTGAGCATCAAATCAGTGCTTAAGGCGGTAATCTGTTGCATGAAAAGTTTCTCACGTTCTAAGAAAAAGCAAGATTATTTCAACCACTGGAAAAAGGAAAGGGTAAGACCAGAAAGGTGACCGCTGCTGCCATAGTGAGGTTAGTGCAAATACTGACTCAGCATCTGACAAAGCAGGATTTTCTGTTGAGATTCCTTATTAGAGTTGTTACAAAGCCCTGGCCTAGAAGCCGGACTTATTGTACCATAGGAAGAAACTCAGAATTCACTATAATCATGTGCAATTCATGTAACCATCATATAACACTCCAAAATTAGGATATGCAGGTCCTCTGCCTCCTCCTCATTATACACGTGAAGGTTTAGCATTGCCTTTTCAACAGCACTTTGTTGTAACTAAGTACAACAGTGGAAGTTACACATTAGCAGATGTACAATCAGGATTTAAGACAACTTAAACCGCTCAAAGCGGTGTTCATTGTACCAAGAAGTTACAGCAAGTTGTGCGTTACACTGAGGCGGAACTTTTCAGAATAGGCAACCTGCAGCTTAATGCATCACAGGATGTTTTCAAGCTGCTGGTAGGGAGTGCTTCACAGTTCCACTCCTAGGCTTTCTGCTTTTTCTTGCACGTCGTGCAAAGTAACTGTCTGAGTTGCTACAAATCACAGAACTTAGACATTCAAAGCATGTTGAATGAACCCAAATATGAGGCTAACAAATACCTTACAGGACTGCCTTTGTCTGTTCTCCACATTTTCCATTTTGATGGATTTTAAAATAATATTTTCCAGACCAAAAGTGACACTAGATCTAGATCTACACAAGAAAGACAGAGGAGCTGCTGAAGCAGAAGGAAGTAAATCAGTAGAGCTGACAGCGAGGTGTGATGTGGTGCTAGATACAGTATCGATTCCTTCAGAAATAACTTACAGATTTGTAACAGGTAAGTGAATTTATGAACGGTACTCAACTACTTCCACAAGCAGAACGTACGCAGAACAATCTCTCTTTCTGCAGACCTCTGTTTTACAAACTGCCTTTCATTTTTAAATAATTGTCTGCTTTGTACAGTTTTGGAATGATTCAAGCTCGCACTAAATGGAAGCCATAGTTATCTCAACGTTGTTCGCAGTGATTTCTTTTCCTGCTGACATCTTGAAACAGCGGCTTAAGAGGGAACGGCCACTTTTAACTATAAATTCTGAAACCTGTATGGAAACAGAAACCAACAGCGCTTTGTTCTACTCCAGGCCTTCACCGGGGGAAGATAAAGTCAGTGCTCTGCCCATCTATTAACTCACACAGCCTATTATTCCTCAATGCCAGTAGTCCAGCTGTCACTGAAAACACAGACTTGGTTTTCCTGCAGCTTCAGCTGCATCTGTTGCCTTGACGGGGAAAAAATTTTGCTCCTGAAAAGTGCCGAGTAAGGCACTCTGTAGACTGAAGAACTAGAAAGACGTTATCAGAGGACAATATTCTGCTGCCACATAATCTCCTGTCCAGCCCCCTGCAAGGCAAAAAGCGCACTGTTGAGCGTAGCTGCAGATGTCCCACAGGGAATGCTCTCCTGGGAGAACCCACAGGCACTCTCCAGTTTTAAAACCTCTGCTTAAAAAAGAGGCTAAAAATAACAAACTAGGACCAAGCATCCGTTACAGTTAACCTGCTTAAGTTTGGTGGAGCTGAGAAAAAACTAAAAGGGTTCCAACTTTCTCAGCACGGGAGCAGCTTTGCCCCTCCTGCAAACACCATCGTTACCGTATACACTAGCTCAAACCACACCGGGATACTTTAAGGAGATCTTGGGGCCTGGGCACTGCAGCCCACACTCCTGTCTCACAGGGACAAGCTCCCACCTGCGCTGTCAGCAGGTCGGCGCCACTCAGCCTCTGCAGCACGTTTGAGTGATGGTGGATACTTGGAGTGGGGCAGCATGGCAGTAACTAGAAATACAAATCCCACAGCTGTGCAGCCCGACAGCACGAGGTGGACGGTGCACAGCCCCTACAGAACAGGCGTTTTGGAAGCAGTGGTGTCTCTGCCTGCAGCCGGGGCCGACTCCCGCCTGACGGCCCCGTGTGCCCCCAGCTCCCAGCGCGGGGCAGAGGACAAGGGCTCGTAGCGGCCCCGCACTCCCCGGGCCGCGGACACATCAGCGGGGTGTAGAGGCCGCGCTAACGCTAAGCGCTGCGGTTGGAGCAGTTCAACTAGCGCAGGGTGCCGAGGCGGGCTGCGAACGGCGGACTGCGCCGCAGCTCCGCACCTCGTGCTCGCAAGCTGCACCCCTGCCTCCTCCGCGGGGCCGCGTTCAACGCTTCCCCTTCCACTCCCCGCCTGATTTTAAGCTAAGAAGGGAGGCCGGGGCCTAACGCCGGGCGCGGAGGCTCCGCGGCTCCCGCTCCCCGGTCCGCCAGGGGCGGGGCTCCTCCCCAGCGGACACCGAGCACGGCGCCCCGGCAACGCCACCGCCCCCCGACCGGGCCCGGCGAGGGGCCGCAGCCCGGAGCCCCGCTCCCCGCGCCGAGCGCATGTGCGGCGGGCGGCCGCCCCCCCGCGCCGCCCTCCCCTCCGGTCCCTCCCTCCCCTCCCGTTGCCCCGCGGCGGAGGCCGGGTCCCAGAGCCCACCTTGGCACCGGGTGTCTACTTCCCGCAGCAGCGACACGTTGCGCTGGATGTCCAGCGGCAACGACTCCACGCACTCCAGGTAGTCCTGCACGTAGAGCGAAAGCAGCCGGGCCCGCTCCCCGCCCGGCGCCGCCGGCCCCGCCACCAGCTGCGGCCCCGCCAGCATCATCCCCTCGCGCCAGCCGCACATCCACCGCCGGCACCGGCTCTCGGGGCAGCCCCCGCCCGGCCCGCTCCGGTCTCCGGTTCCCGCTCCGCCGCCTTCTGCCTCCGCCCCTCTGCCTGCAAGCGGCCGGGCCGCGGGGTGAGCGCACCGCCGGGCCGGGCCGGCCCGCCCCGCTGCAGGGTCCCGCGCCCCTTCCCGCCCCTGCGGAACGGCCGCCGCCGCCGAAGCAAAACCCACTTGGAGCCCCCGCCCCTGGTCGCCTAGTTACGCGCATGCGCGAGGCCCTGCCCTTATAAGGCGCGGCTAGAGGCACTGCGAGGGGTTCGCATTCTCCCGCCTTCCTCTCTCGCACGCTCCTATTGGCTCGGCGGGCGGGAGGGGGCGGGACATATTTCAGGGGCGGGGCCTCCCTTAAAGGCCCACTCACCCTCCTCTTCTCCTCCCACTCCACTGACTGCCGAGCGCCGACTCCGCTGGGAGCAGCGCGGGGTCGCTCCCCGATGGGACTACCTGCCGGGTGGCTCTCGGCACCGCGCGGCCCCATGGCGGCGGGCCGGCTGTGAGGCGGCGGCTCGCCCCGCCCCTCCCCAGGTGCCCCGGCAGCGCCGCGCGTGGGCGGGCGGCGGTTGTGGGGGCGTTGGAGGCGCGGGATCCTCAGCGGGCGTGGTGGTGGTCGTTCCTCAGCAGCCGGTTCAGAAGAATCTTTGAACTCATCCTTGGCTTTCGGCTCGTGCTAACGTGGTGTACTGGGACGGCGGTTTTCGGAATCCGCATCTGAGGTGTTGAGTAATGGCTGTCGACAGACGTCTTTGCCCGAGTTAGCAGCGCGTTGGCAAGTGCGTGAAAAGAAATGTAAACAAGGTTGTAGGCAGAGCTTTCAAAGATTCAGAAAATGAAGGGCAGTAATGAGTCTGAATGGTTGCAGCGTTCCGCTCTGTTGTGAGGAAATAAAACTGAGAAACAGATTCCTGCTATGCAGCAGAGAAGTAAAGCGAAAATGCTAATTAAAAAGCGTTATTTAAAATTCAGCGTTAATTACAGACTCTGTGTTGCAGCCTTGTAGCCCCTGTGACCCAACTTCATCTGTTCTTTTGATGACTTTTCAGCCTTCCACTGAAAAGCCTAGGAAGCATTTCAGCCTATGAAAAAAATAAGAAAATGCAGCATTATTGATGAAGACGAGTCTAATAAGGGATTGCAGTCACAAAGGACACACCTAGCATTTAGAGGAAATGCTCAGAAGATGATATCAGGGTGCTTCTAAGCAGATGGATCAGAATTGATTTTGACTATATGTGATACCCTAACTGGTACACCTCTTAAAAACACTTGGAGCTCAGGAAGGTCAGGAGTCAGGAAATGGTCTGCAAGGGCAGGACTCTGACCTCAGTTTCTGGAGTCCTCCCTGAGAGATTGTTCTGGCTGGCACCCAAATCCATGTGAAACAGGAGCTTTTGCTTCTCTGAGAGGGGTGGTACCTCCATCCTACAGAACATAGACGTGCCCAGCCATAGCTGAACTAACATGTCTCTTTTTTCCTCCCATAGAAACAGCTTTCACACAGTGGCTCTTCTACCTTATTTACTGTTTTAAAACATAAACAGTTGATGGATTTACAGTGTGTGACCATCCCAAATGACTTGGAAAGTATCCAGGTGAAGTTTAGGGAAGGCAGGTGAGGAATGGTAATGAGTTAGTCTCATGCAGATATGTCACAATCATTTTGTTGTCTTGAGTCCTAAAGCTTGATCCTCCTCCGTTCAAGTCAACGGGAGGATCTGGTTGACTGATGGAAAACAGCAGAGCCCTTACTGCCAAGGATAAGCAAATGATTTTTTGTGTGTTCTTACATAAGCTACATGCTGATGCCCATACAGTATTTCTGCTACACAGCATGTGAGAACCACATTCTTATTTCTTGTGAGGCTCAAGCATACAGAAATCACACCTCTCTCATTTTGTGAAATGAGAGCACCCAGAACACCTGCTGGAAGTTTGAGTAGTTTATCAGGTAGTTTCATTTAGACTGTAGGCTATTAATTAAGACTGTTAAGAGTTAATTACCAGTGCATTCAAGAATTTCTCAACGTACAAAGTTATTCTATGCTGATGTATCACCTAGTACCATAGTTAATTACTACTATGCTATGAAAAACATTTTAAAAGATAGTGAATAAAACCATAAAATAATTGAGTTCATGCATTTGAAACAACGCCAATCATCTGATGGAAGCCTGGCTTAAAGAATTCGTAATGCTGTCATGTATGTGGATGTTTTCCTTTCCATGTCAGGAAATAAAGGTGGGAGTAAACCACTGTAAACGTGTCTTGCCCTAAAAATGTCTCCACTGACTATAAGGGGAGCTCAGGTCTATTGTCACAGATGTCAGCAAAATGAATTCCATTCTGTATGCTGAAATGGGGTAATCAGATGCCTATAGTTATGAATGTGACATTTGTTACAGACTCGGTAAGGATGTGGGTTAGAAGACTGTTGTCAAAATAAGGGCAGCATCTCTGTGCATACCATTTACCTGCAGGAAAAATCTGGAATGCCAGAGGTTTTAGAAAAAGTGGTAAACGTTAGGTCTGCTTTCCGAGTAGGAGCAAAGCATCTTTTGTCCAGTGTGAATTCATCTCTGACAACACGCAGTTCTGCAGTCTGCTTGGGCCTAATGTTACTTAACCACCAGCGATAATTCAGACTGAATTCAGAGTGCACAGATTCGGATGTTACAGCCGGCAATTCGTATTGTGGGAATGCTGACGGAAGAAAATACCTAACTGGTATCATCTCCCAGTGCCTCGGCAATATACAGCCGAGCTCAGAAATTATCAACTGCCATTTTCAAATTATCCTTCCATATCCTCGAAAACATCGCCCACTATTGACACAACGCTTGGTTTTCTTGCAATGTGTATGCGAGTGTGTCCTAAATGCATCTGAAAACCTCTGCCATTGCTCCCAAAAGGCCATAGGTCTGAATGTTGAGTGCTGACGGTGCTCTGCTTGGGCCACCTCTGTATCAGCATGTCCTGGCTGGACCCCCACACAGTGACTCAGGTCCGGCCAAATCACAGTTGTTACCATCCCGGAGCACAAGCTCTGGGGTCCCGGGACCAAACGTACCCATGAGTCTGTGCACAGCTTCATCTTGCCTGTGCTGGTTCCTCCTGCTGCAGAGGGTGACAGCTCCGCAGGTGCTGGCTTCACAGAGCTTTGGAGGCATCCTTTTTAGCAAGCAGAACGGGGACGCTGGGATTTCATTACAGTTTCTCAACAACGAACAGCTCTACAGAGCCGTGCCCTAGTTCAGTTGTTTCTTCGGGGGCGGGCTTTCTGATAGCTTTTTTGAACGATATGCACAGATGAGATAAACAGAATTTTAAATATGTTTTTCTACTCGATCACATGGAGAACGCCAGGAGAAAAGAGAGCAGGACGCCTGACTATTTCAAGCCGTCGTAGGCAGCCGGCAGGACGCGTTGCTCGCAGGTGGCGGGAGGCCCTGTGGCCGCCACAAGCGTGTGCTCACGGAGCAGCTCTGAGCTCCGGCAGCAGCCCCATGCGGCTGGGCAGTCGCTGTCGGTTCTTCGCGGAGGAGCGGCCGATGCAAATAAGCGAGGGCTCACCAAAACGGGATGGTCTGAGAGTGAGCCCCGTTTTGTTGGTGCTGCGGCCCCGGCTGGCGGGACTCGCCTCGGCACTACCTGCGTATCTGTGACCGTGACGAGGGCCCGTCCCGCGCTCACCCGCTCGGCCCGGGGGCGTCTCGGCGGCTGTGCGTGGGCTGCGGAGCGGGGCGGGCGCCGGCGGCGCACGGCACTCTCTGCCCGAGGTCCGGGGACTTTCCCCTAGGCGGGCACATGGCCCTCGAGGAACAAACGTCCTCCGTGCATGGCCTAGAGAGCAGGTCTTCAGAACATCCCATTTCTGTTTTCTCCACTATCTATATTATGTCTCTACAGATAGGGTTTCTGACCTGTTATGGTGAGTAATGTTCACAGCCCAGTTGTCTCGTTTGCCGGCCCTAGAAAACCGTGCACTGACACAGAAGCCACTCAGCCACGACTCGAGACAGCATCCCGCAGTCGGCTGGCCGCAGCGGAGCAATTCCGCCAAGGTTCTGCCGCGCGGTGCCCCATGGGTACTTTATGCAAATTGACGCGCCGCGATCCCGCCCCCACACTGACAGCGCATGCGCAGCCCGCAGCAGCCGCTCTGTCGGTGCACTATGTTGCCTCGGGCGTTAGTTTTGTGTTCGTCATTCAGCGCTGAGTGTCGCCTTGGTAAATTCTCACCCCTGATGCCTGTTTGCTCGTGTTATAACCTATGCGTTTAGCCACATCCCGCGCAGAATGCAAAATAAAAATACCACACTCGGTTTGCAGAGTTTCGGTAAGAGTAGCCCCAGACTCCTCTTTTGACGAATCACAACCAAGCTCCGAAGAGGACCAACACTTAAAGTGCTACGTTTTTATCGGAGTCATCGAGCACCTCAGCCCTCTGAAGTCACCGGATCACCCCCTCCAGGTCAGCTTCGCTCTGTGGATGAGAAATGAGACACACTGCCATCTGCAGCCAGAGCTCACTGAAGACCGGAGGGCATGGGACACCCCTCACAGCCACTCAGCATCTCCAGCCAGGCAAGGCTACCTGGCACAGCTGCCACAGCCCCTGCGCTCCCAGTGCCAGAAGCAAGCACCAAGTCTATCTCGCACCACGTAGGAAGCAGCGTAACAGGCTGCGATCCAAACTGTGGGTCATGCTCCAGAAACAAGTGTGGGGAGCTCCTGAGAAACCCACCTCAAGGTAAGGCCAGCCAAGGGCCCAGCTGGAAGCAGGGCTGAGCTGGCCAGCCAGAAGCACACACCTGGTTCTGGAGGCTGAGCAGCCGCTGCTACTCAGCGTCACATCCAGTACAGCACAACAGTGCTGCTGTGGTTTAGTCCCAATGCCACAAAACAACTCAAAGTATTTAAGCGGAGGCGTTTACTGCTGAGATCCCAGGAATCCCTACTTGATCCCGCAGTACTCAATCAGTGGATTTGTCAATCAATGCCAGGTCACCATTAAGCAGTACTAACTGCTGTAATTAGACAAGACTAATCCAAAACAACACTAAAGACATAATGCTTTTACAATTACACATCATTAACCAATAAGTCAGAACACGCAGGTATTTCCAGAACACTGAAAATAACATAAATCTCCTGCTTTGCTTCAAACCATTGTGAACACCACACAGAAAGTAGCAGCAAGGGGCTCAGTGCAAACACTTGACACCGCTGTCTCTAGAAGACAGCAGCAGCTTGTTTTTGCTCATCTACCCCTTAGTAAGGGTTAGAAAAGCACAATCAATTATTGAATAGGCCCACTCAGCGGTACAGTACTGAAATTACGCATCCCAAGAACACAACTCAACCTAGCAGGGTTACACCTCGACACTGCTCAAAGTAAAGCTTCTCTGAGGGTGTCACACAGTTAATGAAATGGCTGGACTAATTAACAGCTAAAAGAAAGTACTATAAACGCACATCCCAGAAATTTTATTGTTTCAGTAGCAGACAAATATGCTTAGTATAGAAATCAATGTTTATTTGAAAAAACTGCAAAGGATTTTTCACAATATAAATTAGGTCTACTTACAGAGTTTTAGTGGCTGAAGTAGCTGTGACTCGACTGCTAATTGGTTATTTGCTAGTGTAATGTTAAATGGGAGCTACACAGCTAGTGTAACATTAAATCAGATCAGGGTGTCATTTATATTGCAAATTTTACAAGGTCTCGTAGAAATAGTCAGCCAACTCTTTTCTCTCCTAATAACAGCAACAGTGAACACTATGAACAATACATCTGAAATGGATGACTCAACTTCTCGACTGAAGTTTCTAAACAACTTTCAATCATTCAAGTATTATGGTCCCTACGTACACACTCCTATGTGGCTAAAAAAGACATGGCAGACAACTCAGCACACTGCCACCATATCATAGTAATTACAAAATTGTCAGGTTTTAAACAGCAAGTTGTACCTTAACCAGTTAATTAAAAATAGAAGAAGTAGGTAGACTATTTTTCAAATAAAACAGCACACTAGTGTGCCATGTATTAAGGCATACCTTTAAATCCACACTTGTCATCTCTAACAAGTTTCATACAATTGCTACCAAGTGAAAGAAACAGGGTTGTCTTGCAAAACCGAGGAAGAAATACAAAATATCTGGAAGCCTACATTTTTAAAGTACAAAATTAACCTTCAGTCCTCGTGTCGAAATACTATACACAGTACAAACAGCGATTCTCCCCCTATATGATCTCTCGAGGATTTAATAAAGCTGGAGGTAAATTTGAGGGTTTTGATTCTTCATCCAGAAGCACCAAATCTTCAATTTCACTACCTTTGTACTTCCTTTTACATATCTTCACAATGACTTTCTTCTTGAGGAACAATTTCAAAGCTTCTCTCGAAGCAACTGCTTTGGCGTTTTCCATGTTTTTACCACAGCCGGTACCCAAATACACAGACTTGCACCTCAGTTCACAAACTATATTTTCTAGAGAGCTCTTATTTTGAGGTAAGTCTGCAAGTTCCTTCAGGGGAACGAAAGCAACATCTAACGTAGCTTTTACAGACTGGATAGATGAGTTAAGAAGTTCCGCGTGATTTACATTAGGACTGAAGCCTCCCACAGCAACCAGTTTCCATGCTACAGCCTTATACAGTCTGTTGAAAAAAGGCTGTCTTTCCTTCGCATCTTCACTGGTTAACGGTTTGCACAAAGCTTTAGCAGGGCCTTCACTGGCCTGTGAACCACTCTTGGAAGCAAGCTGTGAACTCTTGGCAGCCTGAGCCCCGCTGCGGGAGGGACCTTGCTGTGCACCGCTCCGAGCTGCCAGCAGCGATGCTGCCGCCTGAGCGCTGCTCTTGGAGGTCAGCAGCGAGGCACCCTGCTGCATGCCGCTCCGCGCAGCCAGCAACGAGGCAGCCACCTCTGCGCTGCTCTTGGAGGCCAGGAGCGAGGAACCCGCTTTGGCAGTGCCCTTAGAGGCCAGCAGCAGCGAGGTGCCCACCTGGGTGCCGCTCTTGTGCGCCAGCAGCAGTGATGTGCCTGCCTGAGCGCTGCCCCTGGGGGCCAGCAGCAGAGAGGGGCCCGCCTGAGCGCTGCTCTTGGACAAGGAAGGTAGACCACTCACTTGGGTTTTGGAAGACAGCAATACAGCACTTGTTTGTGTTGTGCTCTTGGTAACGGTCACTGGCACTGCTGCCGCCTGCAGTGCGCTCTTGGCAGCAGCTGGCAGCACTGATGCCACCTGTGGGGTGCTCTTGGTAGGGGTCACTGGCACCGCTGCTGCCTGCGAGGTGTTGTCTGTGGCAGCTGGTGGCACCTCTGCCACCTGCAGGGCGCTGTTGGTGGCAGCTGGTGGTACCTCTGCTGCCTGTGGGACGCTAGTGGTGGCAGCTGGTGGCACCGCTGCCTGAGGGTTGCTGTTGGTGGCAGCTGGTGGCACCGCTGGTGCCTGCAGGGTGCTAGTGCTGGCAGCCGGTGGCACCACTGCCACCTGTGGGGCAGCAGTTGGTGACCCTGAACTTAACATAGTTTTTTCAGGTGATGGCACATTTTCACACTTGCCTTCCTTAGATGGATTCTCTCCTGCTTCTTTTTCTGATGAAGATGGAGCTGCGCTTTGCTCAACAGCATGTTCAGCATTAGTAGGCTTTTCTTCTTCTTTTGTGATTGATGCGGTGAATGCTTCTTGATTTGAACTGCAAGTTGACAGGGAGCTTTCCGAATCTTTGCTAGTATCTTTTTCCTGCTTTTTGGGCAACGGGCTCTCTGTTTCCATAGGGACTTCTGCCTTGGTTGCTTTCACATCTTGTCCAGTGTCCTTAGAATCTTTGCATTTTTCAACAGCTCGCTTCTTGGCGGGCTCCTCTATCCCTTCTGCAAAACAAGGTAGGTACATTATTCTCTTTGGGTTTCTGCACTGTGAAGCTTATTTTCTAAAAACCCCAGCAGTTATCCCTCTAAATATTAAAAGTATATATTGGGAATATACCTTGAATTGCAATTTCAAATATTAATCTATTATTTCAGAATATTTTAGTATTTTTTGACACAAAGATTGGAAATGCAACCCACCATTTCAAAACATTTTATCATTTGTTTGGCAAAAAAAAAAAAAACCAACAAAAAAAACAAACAGTGGCCATATGCTAGACTTCGGCTTTTGGTTCGGGATCTGAAGGCCCACATTTAATTGTACTCTTGAAGGCCAAAGCAAAAATGACCAAAGTAGATTTAACAGATTATCTAACTTTAAAAATAAGTCCAGTAATTTTGTCCAATAATATCATGAATGTGTATTTAAAATACCATTTTAGGATTTCTTTTCAGAAACAAAAGACTGAGTTTCTCACAAAGCCGCAATGTTACTCTGCTTTCAGCACCAGGCAGATGAGAACACACATAAGCTACAGCACAACTACCTACATCACATTAAAAGAGTTGGCAACAGCTGTAGAAGTTCAAGAGCATTACTGCCATCAGAAGAGCTCGATATTGCCAGCAGAATGCATATGCATTACGTCTGTTTTAAAGGCATCAACGAGCAAAAAAAGTAGAAAGGGGAAAAAATTAAGGAGGAGTTTTAAAAGTCAGTTGTCCCGTTACTTTCTCAACCCGAGGCAAAGCTAGCACATTCAACACAAGCATGTTCTAGACTCCTATGTATTGTCACAGCTATGATCTGCTAACCATTGCTACTTGATATGCCTCTTTTCTTCACCTTGGCAACCAGTTCATCTCTCGTGGTGTGGATGGGCGCGCCGGTCACTTGGATGCCTTCGGCCATTTCCAGCGCCTTCTCCGTGACCTGAGGCGGATACCTGCAGGGGCGAGAGCGGGACGGGAGGGGGGACGGACAGGACGGGGAGGGGAGGAGCGCCATCAGCCGTCAGCCGGCCGCCCCCGCCCGCACGCCCGTCGCTCGCCGCGCACTCACCGGCAGCCCAGGAAGATGTGGTTGGCCCACACCATGGAGAGGGAGACGAGGCGCCGCAGCTCGGCGCTGCCCGCCGCCGGCGGCTCGCCCACATTGCGCAGCAGGAACTCGCGCCGGTACCGCCAGTGGTGCTCGGGCTCGCAGGCCCCGCGCAGCGCCTCCGCCCAAGCCACCTCTTCCTCCGTCCGCCCCAGGGGCTCGGCCGCCGTCTTGCTCACCATGGCCTCTTCTTCCGCCCGCGCGGGGCCCCCTCCACCCCGCCCGCTCGCCTCTCCAGGCCCCGCGGCGGAACAACGGCTCGGCGACCGCTCGCTCCTTCCGGCCGCGCGCGATGACCTCACAACCGGCGCGCGCCACCCGCCTCAGGCTGCGTTGCGGCGCGAGGGATGGCCCCGCCCCAACGGCTCTAACGGCCGCGGCGCCGCGTGGGCGGGGCTGTGAGGGGAGAAGTTGGGGAGGGGGGGGGTTCCTGCTTCATCCGTCCTCTTGAGAGCGCTCTTGCTTTGGTTTTTCTTTTAGTTTTGCTTGTTTCGTTGTGCTGGGCAAGGATGGATGGGTTCAAGCAGGTTCCTGCTTCCACGAGCTCATACTTCTGGAGAGCTCTTTGTCCGCAGCCCTCAGCTCTTGAGTTTGTCAGAGTGGCGTTTCTCCCTCTTTTTTCTGCTTTTCACGGGAAAAGAGGTGGCACTGGCACGAGGCAGCTGATGTCTTTACCTTCTTTAGGAGGTGGTGGCGAGGCGAGTTGTAGCAGCATTTTGGAGAAACCCTCAATAAATGAGGTGTGCTAGGTGTGGGAGCTGCTGGCTGCAAAGAGTTTACACAACTGCCTGTGCAGCGCTGTACGCCATCTTTACATTGGAAAAGCTTAGTCCAGAATTTATTCAGAAGTAATTGGAGAATTCTGTGTGGCAAAGCAACGAGTGCCTTGCAGCAGTACTCTCAGCTTCAGTCCACTGAGGTGGTGCCTTTAGAACCAGTGCCAGAAAGAAAAACTAAAGCAGTTTTTCTCAGTACCCATGGTCTAAGGGGAAGTGTGTTTCCTTTATTTTCTTGGTTAATCCACCCAGTGTTCTCTTGTGCATAGCTGGTGGCCAAGAGCAAACAAATGGTCATGAGCATGCAGGGACCTGACAAAAAGAGCAAGAAAAGGGCAGCGAGTTGTGTACTGTCTGGTGTGGGTGACTCAGTGATATGGGTTTATTCAGAAACAATGTCAGGATGTTCAGAAACGGCACTGTGGTCAGCACTGGTATGGTGTCACTCCTCTGTATCCAGATGTCAGTCAGTCCTGTGTGTGGGTTATCTGGCACTATAGCCTGAAATATCTGAAGGATGCAACTGCCACACTGGAGGTTCCGCATAGAAATGTGGTGGACCTGTCTTCTACTCCTCTGACTCCATGCTACCATGATTCTTGACTTCAGAGTTGATACAGATGCTGAAAGGCAAAAGCAAATTGAATTCCTGGCAAACAAGTCTGAGAGTGTGCTCCAGCTAAGATGATCCATGCTGCTGGCCTTTCTGGTCATGCTCTGCAAGGAACCAGTCCTCTTTCTAACACTGCTAAGGCTTGGCTCAGACTTGAGAGCTGCCCTTCAGGGATGGCAAGAATTCAAACAGGTCTGGGTAGCTGTAGCTGAATTACTGGTCATCTTTTGAACGTAGCAGAGTGTGCAGCATAACCTTGAATGCTCCACAGCCAACTCAGCTGCCAAGTGAAACTGCTGAGGACTAGTCCATGCTGAGTTGGTAATGTACCACTTAAGAGTAGCAGTTTGGGTGAATTAGACTCTAGAGAGTGATAGGGACCACGCCATACACTCAGAGGGATTCCAGAAGTGGTATTTCCAGGCTTGTTGGTGAAATGATGCCTCCTGGTGCCAAACGTCAGAGATAGCCCTCCACAGCTTAGAGTTTTGTGTCTGCTCTTGGTCACTCCATGCGTGTAAGGTAATATGGCCTCACCTGTGAGACCTGGGCCCCTTCAAAGGCATCCTTCTGGGGAGTATTGAAGACGCCGTAGAGCTACAAAGCCTGACACATTATCTGGTACTAGAGTGACTCAAGAACTGATTAGAACATTTTTTTGTCCAACTTGAGAGAATGCTTCTTTGCCCTCCAACCATATGGGTGAACACAACCACAGATGACAGCTGGAGAAGTCAGAATCCTTCACGCTTCTGTGCCACAAAAAGTTTTTGTGAGTATCTTCTGGGCTCTGGTGCCTTTCTGGCACGTTGTGCTCTTAATTTGTAGTTAATTAATGCTCCTTCTGAATCAACATAGCCTTTCTCTTGGGACAAAGGTGACCAAGTACTGGTGTCATGCTGGAAGCAGGCCAGATCCCAGCCCCAGAGCGTGGAATGTCGTGCACGTGCCCACACAGACACATAGTTGTCTACCCGCAGTGCTCTCTGAGAATTAGACACATACTGTGTCGCGGGTTGATTAAAAAAGTGCGTTTAGTAGAAAAGAGAGAAAAACACCGCTGTTAATTTTAAAAAAGGAAACAAATAGTGTTTTCGTTCTCACCAGGAAAGGCAATTCTGAAGTTAAACACCTCATTGATGGTGCTAATACTGTGCATTTAATTTTAAGATTGGAAGAAAAGAGACGTTTTTGTTCCCACCAGGGAAGGATCTTCTAAATACCACATTGATAGTAGTGTTGCTAGAGTCATTTGGGGCTTGATAATAGCTTCTTTTGGCAAGATACAACTAAAATCTCAAGGTGAATCATACCAGCATCTATAATCACAGTATTGCACCCGCACTTACTGTATAATAAAGTTTATTTCTGCCTTTGTAAACTAGTGAATTATTATTTTTCCGGAGTCAAGTCCTGCTGAAACACAGAGGGCAGCAGCCCCAGTGAGTTCAATTATGTTCTGTGCAGTTAAGGTTAATATATAGTGACACTCGTTATTCAGCTTAATATGAGAAGTGTACCCTTAACATCACAGCAATGCGAAAGATAAAACTTAAAGTTATTGCCATAGAAGGGTAATGTCAGTGGGACCTTACTGGCCAGGCCAATAAATCCTCTGAAGACCATCTGTAGGTTGGTCCTTGTAATAAGTAAGCACTTGCACGCCCTGGCTTGTGTTCATTAGGAATGCAGCTTGTTCTGCTGGAGTAGAGCGTTGAAGGTCTCTTAGACTAGCCAGGGACAGTACTTGCAGGGGGACACATCTGCGTGTGCCAAGGTAACCTGTCATTGCTGTTCAGTGAGCCAGGGGATGTAGCAGTGCACATCTGCCTTCTGATCTAATTACCTGCGGTTGTGGAAGTATGTTAGATACAACCGTTCCAAATTGCCCTTAGAATGGCAGAAAATACTTATTAAAGAGCATTAATGATTATGTAAGCTTGCCAATGGGAGTAAAGGTAGAGTAAATCTTTGTTTTTATTTCACCACAGTTATACTACTGCAAGCAGCTGTGGATTACAAAGCTACCCGCTCTCCTGAGACTTCTCTGCTGAGGAAAGTTTACTGAAGTTGCAGTGGATAAAACTAAAGGTAAAAATGAAGAGCTGAACTGATAATCATTTTCACGTACACCTGTGCTCTTACTACTAGCTATAAGTACTATTTTGCATTTAGTAGTGCTTTATATAGCAATGCCTACAATAGGGTTGTCAGTTATTTCCTGTTTGTTAAATTAAAGCGTACGACTTACTAAACATCCATTGCTTGCCATGAAATTTTCCAAGCTATGGGTGGAAGCTTAGGATGGCTTTCCAGATGGAAAACATGATCTAGGAACAAAGGTAGAGGAAAAAAATTGCTTTATCTAGGTTAAAATATTGTGGTGATCTTTGAAGAGCCTAATTGTCTTCGTGCTCTGGAACAGATTTGGAATTTGTCATGAAAACCTGAACTGGGGAAGGTCGATGTGGAGGTGTCTGGTCTTATGAATACACTTGGTGAAATTTATAAGGCTTTGGGGAAATGAATTTTCTACATTCCTGACTTAGAATGCACCCTCACCACTCTTGCTACTGCAGTTGAGTCTACTCCCCTCATGAGCTTGCAGGGGCACAGAAGAGTCCTCTGTTTGCCACACTGGACTAGGATGTAACGGGACTGGAAGTGAGGCTACAGAGAATATTCCCTGTGCTCCCCTGAAGCTGCTGTTTTCTTTACTGGTGCTTTAGGGTGTCAGATGGGAGCGGTGAGAGGACAAGGGCCTGACTGAGGGGAGGGAAGTACTAAGTACTGAGGTAGAGGATATGGTGAGGTTGAAATTGCTAGGAGGGAGAAAAGGTTAACCAGTGAGAAATAGGATTCAAATGCTGCAACTAGGTGAGGGAGGAATTGAATTCTCAAGGAGGAACAAATGAAGAAGAGTTAAAGGCAGTGGGACAAGTACATATAGATGAGGGGGACTGTATGCCAGCAGCCTAGAACTAAGAGAAGTGAGAGAATAGATCTGGAGACCGGTGAGGAAACCAGAAGAATTGGTGGAGCAGAAAAAGACAAATCAAATCTTAACTCTGGGCATAAAGACAAGCAGCGATGGGAAGCAGAGCACTGACAGAGGAACCATTGAGATTTGAACAGAGACCTGGAGAAGAGAAAGGGAAAACTCTGGGTGCACAGAGACATCAGCATTTCAATTGATTTTTTCCATTGCAGTAAGAATCTACTGGGATAACTGACAGGAAGAAAATACTCTCCCTTTCTAATGTTGTATGGGGTGTTTTGGTGTTTTCTTGTCTTTCCTGTGTGCTATAAAGAACCAGAAGAAATAGAACCCATTTGTCTGCAGAAATCCATCTTGTGAGACCACCTTTAAAGGGTTTTTAGATAGGAAGCCTTAGGCCTTTGGCAGACAGCTCTGCCCTAGAGTTGGAAAAAGCCAGAAAACAGCATTAAGAATCGTAACGCAAATATTGGTGGGAGTTCATTGTGATTCAACTAGAATCTAAATGTGCAAGAAGACTTTGTCTGAAAAAGAAAAGAATTTATAGTGAGACGATAACATTTATACTAACCTTTTATTTACGTGTGCCTCTCTGTATGCGTACATACATGGGCATGTCCATGCAAACAACCACACCCGCACATCTACCCCCGATACAGTGCAGTTATATGTGATTATGTTTTTAAAATACCTGCGCTGCTGGGGATGTAAGCACCTGCAAATCTGCTTACCCTCGCTCCTTCAGCCAAACTATTCATGCCTTGGAGAAAGAGAAAAGTTACAACTAGTATTTTATTGGCTTGGGCAGCGGATAGCTGCATTGCACAAATGGATGCTATTAAATCTTTATACCGTGCTGTACCAGGATAAATTTGGAATGCGCTACATATTTTGCAGCCACAAATAACTGTTTTAGAAATGATATAGGGAGCTTTCCTGAAACTTCAGGCAACAATGTCAAATCTAATTTGAATTATTGCTATTGAAAATCATGGCTGTGTTTTTCATTATTGTTATAGCAATATCCCTGACAACCTGCAATTTACCTGGTATGAACAGCACCTCCGGAAAATACAGAGCTGTTAGTGAGCTGTGGTACTTTTGTATATCCTTTCCGTGCATAGCCGTGATATTTCACGCTAATTCCACTAGATGGCACTGAAGGAGACAAAATTGCGTGGAAATACCTCTAGAAGTTCAATATGACTTGAAAAATTGAGAATGACTTTTTCATTTCATTACTGAAACAGACAAATGTGATCTCATTTTACAACCCGATGTAATAATTTTTCATCAAAATCAGCTCTTAAACACTCTTAGCTGTAGTTCTAATTTCTGACAGTGGCAAAATTACAGTGGAAGCGGTCTTGTTTTCTGAGTTGAAATACCTCTCCTACCATCAAAAAGGGAAAAACTAAAAGATGCAGCTTTCAAGTATTCTGCATTCTTATGTGATTACTTGCGAAACACCTGATGAATGTTTGGTCCTTGTCCTCCATGGCAATGCTGTCAATACTTGCCACTTCTAAAATTATGGGCGGGTGCACTTTTAAGTATGTTAGGTTTTAAGCTTATTTTAAAAACTGCATAGGAATCAATTCAGTATTGTAGGCTTCCACCTGCTGAGGAACTGTTGTATAGTGTTTCAGAGACCATCTCAACTTGAAACTCCATCTGCAGTCCCTGTACAAGGACCCCTGTATTTTCCTGGGTAGGGACTTTGATCCTGCCAGGAAGGCACACAATTACTCACTGTCATTCAGATCTATAACCATCTTTGGCTCCGCTCTCTCTCTTTTTTTTAACCCTTTTATCTTGATGCATATGAATTTTGTTTCCTTTTGTTCTGCAAAGTCTCTTCTTATCTCATAGATACACTGCAGATCACAGACAGGGTTTTTTTAGGCTTTTGTTGGCTCTCATCCTGCTTGTGACAGTTGGTTTTTTTCCTACACCAGACCTGACCTGTCAAAAAGGTCCCTTGAAACAGTGCTGTTATGGTTATCTTCCTGGCCTGTATCTGTGGCTCCTTTTCGTATTTCCTTCTCTAGCACACCTCCACAGATTTCCCTGTTTCAAAGCCCTTTAGCCCTTTGAGAGCATAGTTTGACAATTTTTTGGGCAGCCGTTCTGGTTCTGGCCTAAGACAGTCTCTGCTCCCAGCCGTTCACTCCCGCCTCTTTGATATCCTTGCTAGCGTGCTGGCACAGTTGTTTTGCTCAGGTGCGTGGTGATCCAGATTAGGAACTTGATTTGGCTGAAAAGCAGTGCTGGGGAGGGAGGAGAGGCACCTTTTTCAGCTGCTTATTTCTCCAGTCTGGTCTCTCAAACAGTGCTTCAGCTGGTGCCACTGAGGAGGGTAGGTCAGGGGCAGATACAAGTGGTGAGATGTGTGGTTGCAGGGCAGTAATGGCTTATGCTGATTCAGGTGGTACTGTTGCTAGCTGTTGAGCCATGAGCAGATATCAACGATAGAGTTAAGCCAAGCTAATAGCTAGCTTCTGGTGAAGGGGTAATTCTGTGTGTCCTTCCTCTTCCCTCGTCCTGGGTTCCTGTGAATTTCAACGTGCCAGCGCTGATGCTTATCTCGTTCCGCAGTGAGCCAGATGTGGGAGCCAAGCTATGAAGTATGTGTTTGAAAGGATGTTACATTTGCAAATATCTTAATCACTTGTTGCCTGGGTGCCCACAGAGCCTCCTCCTGGCAGCAGCTGGCTGCTTTGTCAGATCAGCTGTGTTCTCAGTTGCACCAAAACACTTCACAACCTTGGTCTTTTCCTGTCATCTGCTGTCCTCTCCATCTCCTTATCTAGTCCATCTGCTTTTCTTGCAATTGTGTTAATGAAGTCCTTTTGGTCACCCTCAACATATGGAATACGCTCCCTGAAACAATCTCTGCGTCCTTCAGTTCTCACAAGATTTCTTCTACCACGACACAGTAAACCGCAAGTTGATAACGCACAGTTTAATTGCTTATAGGAATTACGGATTTCATTACCGCACGGAACGTGTCCATGTCTTAGTTTGAGGTGGGCATACAGTTTATCAGGGAAGCTAAAAGAATCTTTTTTGGGAAACAGAAGTTCTCAAAGCTATACCCTGAAGCAGATGTACTTCCCTAAGGTCATATATAAATAGCAGAGGCTGATTTGCTGTTGTTTCGCACCTTGTATCATCATTCATGCTTGTGCAAATGGACATAGCATTGCTACTAAGCAGTTTACAATAACATCTTACAGAATTGTAAATTGCTACCCCAGAGACAAGATAGCAGAGAGTCAGCACTTACATGGGCAGCTGAGCATGGAGACCTAGGGATTTCTTTTCACCTGCCCATTCTTGTTGCTTGGGTTCTTTTTAGGAATGTTATAAGCATATTCTAAGCTTATTTTATTCTAGTGTTTTGGTATGCTAAGGATTTCTTTCTCTTCATTTATATAGAAAATATAAGGCAAAATAGCGAGTAAAGTTTAACATTGCCTTTGAAACAATAAAATGACCTGTGTTTGGTATGGAAAAAACCACACTGGTGACAGAGGGCACCTCTACACCATGCAACAGAGCACAGGACTTAGGAGAGCACCGGAAGCAGCAGCTGTAGACTTGCATATAAGTGTTGCTGTGCCCGAAACACTTAACCCTGTTGGTAGGTGGTGCTAATTAGGCCAGACACTGTGTTAATTAGGTTGGACACAACACTGCAAATATGCAGTGCCTGCGACTCTGACTCTGACCTGGCTGGAGAATTCCACACATACGGCTGCATCAAACCATATGTGCATATTGAGGGAGAGAAGTTGCTGGCCCGTGGCCTTTCTTGCATTACCCCCGTAGGGTTTAGCTGCAGTAACAGATGCATTTTTCACATACAGGTGTCAGATGTGGCTTTGTGCCAAGGTTTACCTCCCTCTTGGTAAAAATAGAAGATGCCCTCTTAAATGTATATTTCAGGCTGTGAGTTGTTGCTGTGAAATAATGGACATCCAATCAAGCTGCTTCTTGAAACAGGTCTGTTTTACTTCTTAATTAGGGCAGTAAGTACTGATGGAGAAGCAGGAAAGACACCAGGATGATGGTAATTTTTTCAGCTGCCATAATTTTACAGAAATTATGATTCTACTGCAAGGTCACAGAGGCGTACAGCAGAGTGGCAAAGAGCAAAGCACGGTCTCCTCCAGTACATTCATCAGGAGACCTACCTTTCACCTTCAGTGAGACAAAGCAGTGTTTCAGGTTAGAGATACAATCATGACTAAAGCATAAATTCAGTGTCCGTGTAACTGGGAGGCAAGTACGTTCCCAAAGCATTGCCTGCAGAATTGCTGTGTTGTCAAATGACGGATAAATACATCCGTAAATGTAGCAGTCTTTCAAAATGGTTTTAGGATTCGAGTTGTTGTTTGTGCGAGGGCTGTTGCTTATGACTATGAAAAAATTAAACTGAAGAAGCAAATCGAAGGCATTATTCAAGAGGCAGCATTCAGATTGACCTGTGGGATGGAGGAAATAGAACATCTTTCTCTTATTTTTTTAAATGGCTTCAAGTAGTCATTTTGGCAACTTCTCTCTGTTATTTCATTTCCATTTGACAGATGGATGAAATAGAGGTTCTGTTAGAATGTAGTGAACCATCAGTAATTAGTCCGTGGCAAGTCAGCAAGGAGCTGTGCCGCATAATATATTTGGGCATAATGGATTAAGATTTGACACCTGTGAAATTATGAAAATGATGAAAATGAATAGCTTTGTGCTGTTTGAATGGTTGTTCCTGGTGCTTTGGAAATTGTTTAATGTCACAGGGAGGGATCTGGTTCCCTGAAGATCTGAGCAATCACTGCAGACTTTATAATGCCATCAACCTATTTGTTTTTAATGCAAGGTATGACAGTGATAGTGAACATACAATAGCGGGAACATAGAATTTTAAGAAGAATGCTGCTGACAGAAAGGCGCAGAATAAGTAGCCATGAAAATGAAGTTGGGGATTTTTTCTTTTTTAAAAGTTTTTATGCTATCTCCAATTAATTGTTTGGTTGGTTTGTTTGTTTGCCGTTGTTGTTTTATTTCCATTCTGTCTGCCAGGAAAATGTGTGCGTGCACAGCTAGATTGCTCTGAATGCTGAAGCCGTGGCACTTAGCAAAACGCTATTAAGGAGAGACGTACAAAAGCCAACATTAGCCCTGAACATTTTGTCAATATTTATAGGCCGTGCATGTTTCATTTCTGTTGTTTTTTTTTGTGTTTTTTTTTTCTTTTTTTTAATTTTAAAAATCCGTCTGCTGCTAGCAGATGATAAATATTTAGATGGAATTTGTGCCTGGGATATGGGGGCACTGTTTTTTTCCAGAAGGGACGTTATAAATTTGATAGTGAAGGCCCATCAGCGGTTCCCCAGCTCAAACTGGATAGCTGGCACTCTTCTGGGGTGTTTCCATAGGTTCGTTTGAAAAGGAAAAAGCTATCTGGAAAGCCGTCTGGAAAGCTATCAGCAACCTTAATGATGGTTTTGCTTAATCTTCAAAAATTTTACTGGAGAGTGGACTGAATTATGTTTCCTGGAAAAATATCTAATTTTGTCCTAATGACTGCAAGCAACGGTGACTCTACCACTACTCCCCGGGTAAGCTGTTCCAGTGTTTAATTACTCCCCCTGCTAAGAAATTTCATCTTACTTCAGTCTTGAATTTGTTTAATTCCAGTTTCGAGTCATTAGATCTTGTTACGTTTTTGTTTGCAAGACCGAATAAAAAACCAAACCAATATTACATATCTTTTCCATATGTCTATATTTGTGCATACTGATACAGTCACCACTCTGACAGATTTAATAGATGTCTTAAACTTTATACCCTATACATTTGTCTTTCAACCTCTGGATTGTTTTGCTGCCCTCTGTCTGAATTTTCTCTAGGGTTTACATATCCTTCTTGAATCATGGGCCCTGGCTTCTCTGATGCTGTGTGTCAAGCAAGGTCACATCCTAATAGTTATTTCCTTTTTTCATACTGCCAATAAACAATAATTTTGTATTGCAGCTGTCATTTGATGGATGTGCTGCATGTATTGGTAGATTAGTGCATGTAGTCCCTAGAACTATGGAGGTGTGCCACTTGCACTCTGAATGCATGTTCATGTTACTCCTAACTTGTGCTGTGAATTAAAGGAATAACATCTTTTGCCGTGTGTATGGGAACTATGGGCCTGAACCTCTGACTGACCGCCTGAGGCAAGCATTGAGTCAGCTGCAGGAGCACAGGTGAAGGTAATTCACCTGTGTGACCGGAAGGGGTGGAGCCCAGCTCCACCTCTCCTAGACTCCATTTAAGGGCTGATTGCCATGGAGGAAGGATCTCATCCTGGAGATCGTTCCTTGTGGAGTTTTTGTGAGCCTACAACACTGGTGAGCACCTTTCATTTATATCTGATTATCTTTTCCAATGTGGTATTCTTACTAGCCTAACTTCTCTGTATACTATATAACATCTGTATACTTATTAACCTTACATTATGTTATGTCCTTCTTTGTTACTCAGATTATCCATGAATCTTAGCAATTAAACTGCAAGTCCGAATTTTCTAAGTAAAGAGGAAAAGGACAGGCTATATAATGTGAATACTGCCCTTCCTGTGTGAAGGGTCCTATACTAGGAAGAGAAGCAAAAGAACCTGATGGAGGAACAGCCCTGGCTGAAGAACAATGTTACTTTTCTTCTTCAGACTTCTTTGGTTTGATTGATCCTGTCCATCACAAGGCTATATGACAGTGTGGGCTGGCACACAAATGGTACTTTTGTAATTGTTATTGCTGGAGAATTATAGGCAGTTACAGAGAACTGTTTATGCAGCGCAGCTTTGCAATACAGCCACCCGACTCTAGCAGTTTGCCAGTCCAAAGTGGGTTCTGCTTCTTTTCCTTGGCCATGCATTCCCTCTACTCTAGTTACAGTGATGAGCTGAAATAGAAGAAAGCAAATTCCACCATAAGAAGTGAATAACTGTTGAATGGCTTAGTGAGCAGCACTTGCCAGTTGGGGCAGAATTGCATGGAAATGCT
Source organism: Pavo muticus (assembly GCA_016647715.1). NCBI lineage: Eukaryota > Metazoa > Chordata > Aves > Galliformes > Phasianidae > Pavo > Pavo muticus. Next base: position 2,431,426 of record JACDJE010000102.1, on the reverse strand, counting down.
CCTTTCAGCGGCAGCTGGCCATTTGGACAGCTTTGCTGCTAAGAGTAATTTCCTCTCCAGAGTACAATTCCATAGCAGTTTATCCTTATCTAAGTCAGAGCTACCACAATCCCCCCTGGTGTTTGTGCACTTGAGCAGTGGGTTGGTCCAGGAAGCTTAGCAGCCAAGAACTAAGCTTGCAGAAAGAAAACAACCCAAAAACCCAAGCCTGTTTGTTCTTGACTGGTTTCAGGGAATTGATGTGGCTGAAAATGAATCGCTATATCACTATTTTGTACTGGGAGTTTTCAGCTAAACCTGTGACCTGATCAGCTGCAGTATTCTGCCACATGTGGTGAAGTGAGGGGAGAAAGGCTGGATGATGAATCCATGTCCTTGGGCACTGACAATGTCCACGATTTCACTGGTTCTTTTCCTGAAGCATACTATTAATGTGACATTTTGTTTTCACAGTAGGTCTTGAGATTATTATAAGATGTTGAAAGAGGCCTGTTGTGTATGGAAGCATGTGGAGTCAGTATTTCATGGATCATTCTGGACTCAACGATTATTGAATGGCAGCTTGTGTTTGCAGGGACTGACTCAGTGACCCAGCTGGTGTCTTTCAGTCCAATGTTTCTAGCTCTATCCTTCCTAAAAGCACCCTATTGCTGAAACTTCTGAAATATAATTTTTATTTACTCTATATTTTACTTTAGCCAGCTTCTAATTTGTAGCATTTGCTACCATTCAGTCTTTCATTTCTTTAACAGCTGAGCAAGAGAGAACAAGATTTTACTCTTAGCTATGCAAAAGATTTTCCTCAAATGTAAGCCTTTTGAGACCAGCTGCAAACAAAACAGTGCAGACATTTGATGTTTTCAACAATGTTACATTTTGAGCTCCTGTCTGCAGTAATTAATTAATATCATTGTTGAGCTGACTCTCTGCGGGACTGTATGATCTTTACTGCCAATGCCAGGAAGGGAACAGGAACTCTCAAACCCCTGAGTAGGCTGCTGAAGCAACGTTGGCATCTATAGAGCATTTCAAGAGTATTTCAAGTGACACTGGTGGAAAAGGTTCTCTTATCTGTATGAGAGGCTTGTCCAGATTCAGTTAGGCTGCTGGCTGAGGTCAGGCAAATCCACTTCCTGGGTGAGGTTTTGTCAAAGGCTATCTAAAACCCGAAGGGTTGCTATCAGCTGAGTCATCTTCATTTTGCTGATATGCATAGAGAAGACTTGAGAGTCACCAGAGTACAAATCCATGAAGATGTTCAGTACTGAGGTTGCAGTGTCAGAAGGTAGCCCAGAACCAAAAATCTGTCAGCTAAAAATCAAACTTGAGTCCAGTAGAGACGCAGCTGAATCCAAGGAAGGTCTTGGCACGAAATTAAACAACTTCCTTCAGGTGCAGAAAAGCGGCAGACACTGAGAGTATTTACAAGTTGCCTTTATGAAATATTTTTTGCAGGCTTGGGATGCGGTGTAATGTAGTTTAATCTATTCTCTCATCCCTTGTGCCTGTTTCAGAAGAGAACAAGAAACTTAATCCAAACAAAGGATTAGGAAATTTCAATAACTGGACTGCTGCCATTATCCATACAATGGGTCAGCTCTTTAAATGCTTGTTCTTGATTGAAGTCAATGACTGCATCAGAGGGAGCAGAATTGGAATGCAGAAAAGAGGAAATGAAAAATCTAGAAGAGCCACCTAATTCTTTTACTTACCATGCCCTTCCAGCAATGCATCCTGTGAACAAAGCTGCTCTGAGTAAGGATCTCTCCTCACTGGAGAATAAGGTTAGAGGTAACTTTTTTGAGATGGACAGAGGAAAGTGAAATGAGATTTAATATAGATAAATGTAAGGTAATACACCTGGGAAGGAATAATAATCATTATATGTACAAAATCAGGCACTGCTGTTTAGAAAACAGTAATAGAGAAGAAGGTCTGGGAGCAATGGCTTTTAATTACTGCAGTCAGGAACTCAAAATGCAACACTGGGGCAGAAGTCAAATGCATTCTTATTCCGCACTAGAGGTTTGTTTCAGCAGTGACTGCACAGAGCTCATTTACACAAGCAAGAGGCCTGGCAACGGCACAAGCAAAATACTGAACTTATGGCTACCATGTCACTCATTTTATTTAGAGGCTAGAGCCTTTGCTGCTGATTCCATAAGCACAAGCTTCTGATTTTCTATTTGCTGAATGCAGTAAAACAGTAAGATAAATGATTTTCAAGATGCAATCTTGTGATGAGTTATAGAAGGATACTTTCAGTTTTCTTCCCCTCGTGCTTAGACGCAGAACAATGGCTTAAAAGTGATTAGATTTCATCTTGCCAAGGTTGAGGAAACAAAACCCGTTCCTTAAAGAAAAACACTACAGCTGAAAACAGTATAGAGAGAATTAAGGCAATATAGCCAGCTGTTCCACAATTGAATAAGAGAAAATGTATTGGTAAGAAATGAATATATAGTATTTGAGGTAACAAGTGTTGTTCAAATGCGTTTAGCAGATAATGTACAAAGGTATAAAAACTGTCTGTTCCACTAAAGAGCAGATGAAACATTACTATGCTGAGAAGATAGCATCATGTGAAAGCCTGCCAGACAACCCAGACGGTCTGTCATAAAGAACTGTCTAATTGCAAGACCTGATGGCTATGTATTTAGAAGTTCACAGACTTTAGATCAGAACAAAACAGAAATTGGTTCCAGTCCTAGGAGAGGAAAGGGGGAAAGCCCTAACAAGGCACGAGGTGTAGAATATTAAAGATTTACGGGACTGTTTCATCTTGCTAATGCTGGGAGCTGTTACCGCAGAGAAATCGCATCTTTGGTCCCTTGCAGGTCATGCTGTAAAGGTGCACACTTCCCTACTGTAAAGCAACCTTGGGGTGGTGCCGTTTCTCCCCAGGCTGCATAAAGCTCGGGCTCAAACCGCCAGGCTGTAAGCAAGCACAGAAAGAGGCAATGATTTATATCAGGGCAGCTTTTTCTCCCCTTAGGAAAAGGGTGATAGACTTGGAGGCATGTATCTCATACAGCATTTGTTTAGATAAGTGCAAAATTGGGTAACTATTTTTCTAAAGCTGCAAAAAGTACAACTAGACTATGTAACAGCCTTCAAAACTGATATTTCTTTTGCTTTTCTCCCCAGAAGTATCCATCTGAGAAGGCTGTGTAATTAGTCAGCGAAGGGTCACTCCCCCTTTTTCTCACAGCCTCTGGAGGATATGCTTTTCTGAGACTGCAGTGCTTAAACTGCTGAGGGTTTTAGCCTGTGAAAAAGAGGTTTGGAGCACATGATAATTAGCAGCTCAAGGTGGAAATTGCCTACCTGTCAGAATATTCCTTGCTATCAACTCATGAATGTATTCCTTTAGACTCTCCTGAGTCTCCTTAAATGTGTGTTGTAGCCTGATTTGCCTATATAGAACTTTTTAATATAAAATCAGTCAGTGTGTTACTCTTAAAGGCTTATAGCAAATCCATTTTTTCTTGACAGAACAAGCAAAGACAGTTTGTTTATTGGACAAAGCAGGAATGTCATGTGTTTATACTATACCCAGACCATTATCATCCAGGGAAATTCAGTGTGCTGGGAGAATACACAGGTAGCATGCTAATCCAAAAATACTTATTTGTATCCCCAGATCAGTTCTCAAGCATTCTTGCAGGAAATAGACCTTTTCTTGAAGTTGTCGTCTTTGCCTGCTCACAGTTTTTGAGTTTCAGTGGGGAAACTACAGAGACTCTGGGAGCAAAATAGTAACTCACTGAAATTGCTTTAACCTTCATTGGGGTTCACATCTTTTTTAAGAAAGCAAGCACCACAAACTGTCCAGCTTGAACTTAAGTGTTTCAGGACTGTTTCTGAGTGGCAGTCTTTATTACTGCTGCTTTCCAGACTGCAGTCTGAGATTTCTTTGAATTTTTTTTCAAAATATTTCTAACCTTTAATTATGGGACACTTTTTACATGGTCTGATAGTGACAGGACGAGGAGGAGCAGGTTTAAAATAAAAGAGGGGAGGTTTAGGTTAGATGTTAGGAAGAAATTTTTTACTCAGAGGGTGGTGAGGCTTTGGAACTGGTTGCCCTGGGAGGTTGTGGATGCCCCATCTCTGGAGACATTCAAGGCCAAGTTGGATGGAATCCTGGACAGCCTGATCTAGAGGTTAGCAACCCTGCCCATGACAGGGGGCTTGAAATTAGATCATCTTTGAGGTCCCTTCCAACCTAAGCCAGTCTATGACTCCATGATTCTATAAGTTATGAGCATAACTGCACTTATTGACACTCACTGTCTTTCAGACCATTTGCAAAGGTCGTTTTCTTGGCTTATTGTCCCAGTCCTGTCACTCCTTTTTTTGTACTGTGCTACTGGCTCCCTTTTCTTCGCTGTATGATATACAGATGATTTCTCTTTACTTTTCAAGCTGTCTCTTCTACAATATCAAGAAGTAGTCTGTCACTGCCATTATATAAATCATGTCAGTCTTTTAAAGATTGCGTGTATGTTGTACACACAGTTTCAGGCTTTCATTCATGCGTAGCACAAAATTTCTCTGAAGACCCACAAGCCCACCTTGCTCTACTTTGTCAGATATCTCTTCTTTGCCTCTAGGTTTGTCAATCTGAGCATAGCTACACAACAGTTTTGCTACACACTTTCATACAGATCAGTATCACATTCTCTTCTTGCTCATCTTCTCCCTGTGATCCAAACATTACATAATAAGCACTTTCAAGTCAAAACAGCCTCTTTGTTTCTGTGCAGTGCAAGCTACAGTGTTAAGGTGCAGCAATTTATAATAAAAGCAGACTAAACCAAATTATTTTTCTTGTTTGTAAGTCCAGAACTAACTTCCAGAAGTAGCTCAGGATGTTTAATTTTCCAAACAGAAGTTTCTTAATATCTGTTGATTCTAGGAACTTTTTCTTTAGAGAGTAAGAGAAAAAAGGAGACTAGAACTGTCTTTCATGGCAGTTGACTGTTGCTGGCTTAGCAGTATTACCAGACTGCACTCTGGGGGCTTGCAGTCACCCTGCTTGTCTCACTCATTGAGGACCCTGCTCAGGATGCTGTGATGGAAGCACACTGGTATTTTTTACAGGTTCCCCACCAGAATTTCAGTCATACTCATCCACCATGCTGACTAGAAAAACAGTGGCCACATCTGTTTGGTTTTTGTTGCAATTGAAATGAGGTTGCACACGTTTCTGCATAATTCAGTTTTATTTTTTGAAGAACTAGTATGAACTGGTTATTTCTGTTCATTTTGGAAATGCTGTGATTTGTCATCTCACATGTAGAAAAAGTGAGCGTTCTGCTGTAAGTTATACCTTCAGAAAAGCAGCAGGAAGTGATGAGACTGGAGCAGAATACAGGCTAATAACCAGAGTATGCAGTTAAGATTTTTAGATATCTACAACATCACTGAGAGGTGAACAGAGCTAGAAAACTGGGAGATCTACATGTTTTCAGTATTTAGCAGCTAGAATACCACATTTTCATTCATGACTGTGAAGTGCCTGTTTTATTCAAGAAAAGCAGGTCTTGTCAAACAACTTTGAATGTTTTCCTTGGCAAGATTACAAGTACAGTTGATAAAGATGTCTCCATTAATGTGATACGCTAGAGCTTATGTAGGGCATTTGTTTTATTCTGTGTGGCAGCCTACGTAAAAGAGCTGGGGTGTGGGAAGCAAGCAAATGTAATCTGGTTTTCTGTATAGTTGTTTATTATGACACAGCTCCTTGCAGCAAGCTTGTCTCCTTTCCTTGTTTTCCATGACTTTATTCCCTCTTAATGCTGTTAGTTTAAAGATGTCCAACTGTTTGAGATATTCATAACACCAAATAATGTGTATGTGAACCAAAGCACTTGGTCTAGGATCTGTCCTTTTCTATTTACACCCCGTAATTATAAATTAGACCTAACTTTTATCTATTTTATAAAATAAGTATTGTCAGATTCCTACTTGAATAACACACATGGATCAGTGATGCAACCATTGGAATAAACTCATGAACTTTTAATTGAGAATGAACCCAGTGCAATGCATGACTCAATCCAGTTCACAGTGAGCAAGTGTCTGTAAAAATACACAGCTATCATTTGCATGCTGTTAGACTAACCTCAAGGTAGCCTATGGAATACATGGAGAAATAGACAAAACTAATCTCAAAGCCCTCAACAAAAATATCTGGAGCCCCAGCAGTGTGAATGTATGTGCTGATTTAAAGTGGAGGTCTTCAGTCCCTCAGTGATGATGATCAATCCCTGGTGCCATTCGCTGTTACTAAGTTACACAAGGATTTGGAAAGAAGTAAAAGATGATAACCTCAGCTAAAAAGGTATAAAAACTACTAAATAAAGCTCCTCTCTCTAGTAGCTCTATATCTCTCTTGTACTGGGGAGCCCAGAACTGGACCTAGCACTCTAAGTGTGGCCTCACAAGTGCTGAGTAGAGGGCAAGGATCACCACCCTCAAAGTATTTAATGATATGAATAGTCAAAGTGTGGGCGGCACTCCTAACTCAGCCAAGGATACTGTCTGTTGCCCTTCGTTGTGGCAAGTGCACATCACTGGCTCGTGTTCAACTTGGTGTCCACTGAGACTCCCAGATGCTTTTCTGCAAAAGCTGATTTCCTGCCAGTCTTCACCTATCATATCTGGGTTCCTGGAGTTGTTCCTCCCCAGGTGCAGGACTTTGCACCTCTCTTTGTGGAGCTCCACGAAGTTCCCGTCATCCCAATTCTCCAGTCAGTCTGGGTCGCTCTGGATGGCAACGAGACACTCTTGTTGCCATCCTATGTGGTTTTTGTACCAGTACTGTGTCATCTGCAAACTTACTGAGGGTATGATCTGTCCCATCATCCAAATCATTAATGAACATGTTAAACATGACTGGAGTACACTGCTAGTTAGAGGCCTCCAGCTAGGCTTTGCACCACTGATTACCATTCTGTGCTCCCATCCATTCAGCCTGATTTCAATCTACTTCGCTGTCTGCTCATCCAGCCCATATGTCGTCTTCTCTATGAGGGTGTCATGGGATACAGTGTCAAAAGCCTTTGTGAAGCCAAGGTGATTCTCAGTAATTTCAGTACAATTCACAGCATGGTTCTCAGTATAATTGTTAGTACAATTCTAAATGATATTTCCATGCATGTAATGAAAGGCAAGATCGTCTTTTTTAAAGCTCAAGCACAGAAGCACTGATAATGTCTCTTTAATCATCTAATAAGTTTTGTTAATTATTGTGGCAGGCCATGAAGTTTTGGGGTATTTATGCTTTTAAATGGTGGATTATACACCCTATGAATACAACTTTATATTTGGTCTTTAATATTCAGGATGACTTGATGTGCTAACTGCAAACCCTATTAATCATCTGGATTCTAGATATTGATTCTAGCAGGTACATAGTGAAAGTTTTTGACTTAAATCATTCAGTTAACATACACATTATATGAATAAACCATACTCAGGCAAAACCTCTCTGACTAAACGAAATAAAGGCTTCCTCCTTTATGTGAGAAAGGTTCGAAGTCATGGCTGAGCTGGGGCCCTGATTAACTGTCTGCTTTGTGTAGGAAACAAGGCAGTAGAGAAGTTATTTTGTATAAAAATCAGTTCAATTCTCAGCAGTCAAAACATTTTGTAATCTTCAGAAGAATATTTCAACTGAGAAAGTGTAGTAAGGAGATCCTGATTCTTTATTTGGCTTTATCACTGTAATTTGCTACGAAAGAGAGAATTTTAGAAAAATTGTTGCTTTTAGTCATCTGATCTCTCAAAGTAACAAAATCCAACTTGTTCTTAAATAGTTCATTGGGATTATGTGTATGGCTCTAACAAATGACTAGTGTTATCAACAGGCTCGACTGTGACAGGCTTGTACGACTTGGATGACGAATTCTTTAGTATCTCAGTCCATACATCTTGAAGAGAAAGCTGCTATTGCCGTAAGTCACTGACAAACTAGAAGAGAATCTTTTGCAGGGTTAACACGGGACAAGTTAATGACTTCGCCATGTTAATTACATTCTAAGGCCTATCTGTTAAACAATTTTAATGTATTCTACATGGATCATGTAGTTTTGTGCAATACTATTTTGCTTAGTTTTATATTCTTGGTCTATGAATCTGTTCATGACACACTTTGAATCTATGGACCAATTTCAGCCGAGCTTGAGAGAAAAACTGTTTTTAAATATCGCAGACATAATAAATGCTGCAAGTTTTGTGAATATTGTTAGGTGTGCAGAGAGAAATTCACTTGTGTGCTCCTAAGGTGAAAAGGTTTTTAAAACAAACTCTGCTGTTACCGTTTCTGTAAGGTACTTGCCAGATTTCCAATTGATACGTGCCCAATAGAGAAGCTGCACATCATATGCCACCTCTTTTCAAGTTCACAGGTAAGGGACAAGATGGACTAAGGAGTACATGCAAATGATAATCCTGTATTTTTACAGGTACGCTTATCTACTGTGAACTGGATTGAGTCATTCCCTGCATTGGGCTTATCCTCAATTAATGGTTCTTGAGCATCATCTTATGGTTGAATCACTGATTCATGTGCGTTTTATACAAGCAGGCATCTAAGAATACCTCCTTTATAGAGTAGAGTGAGAAGGCAGTTCTGACTTACGCATTTTTTTTTGTGTATAGCTACGAAGGGATAGATCTCTGACAAACTGCTTTAGTTCCTGCGCCTGTTATTTTGGCACAGGAGGCATTTGCGTTGTTTTGGCATCAAGGCATTTGCGTTTATGCAAAGACTGGACTTTTAAAAATATGAGTTCATTGAGCATGCTTGCCAATGTTTGTAAAGGACTCTGGCATCCAGTTGGAGTGCTGACATCAGTTTCAATTAGCGTGTGATGAGACCCTTTGTTGTTGAAAGCATCGTATTTAATGATATGAATAGTCAGAGCAACTGGCTAATAAAATGTAAGATGAAATAAAATCAGTTTTAATATGTTTGTAAGAGCTGGGTCATGACTTTTTTCAGCACAACAGTTGGAGTCACAGCTTGGAGAAACTTGAGAACATCTGTTATTTCCGTTGAAAAATTCAAGTACATTCAGTAGCTCACACCTTTGAAATTCCTTTGTGGGGGAGGAAGACAACTTGTCTCAATGCAAAGCCGATTGACTCAGGATTTGGAGAATGTTTGACTAGTTCGTCTTGTAGGTCTGTCATAATTGAGATGTGAAGCTTCTTTGGAGGGAAACTCTGAAAGTTTTTGTTGTGTAATTAATCAATGAAGTTAGTTATTCCAGAAGGAAAGGATAAAGTGTCTTACAAATTTGCAATACATAGCAATTAATTTTGCAAATAAGCTTATTTATTGTGTACAATACTTAAAGTTGCTGCCTTTAAAAAAGCCAGAACTGTAGTTACAATTGAACTGTGGTATGGGTGAATCTTTTTGTACGTTTTAAATGTCTGTTATCAAAACAACCAGCTTGCTGTACTTCTTTGTAACTTTTTTTTTTTTGAAATATGTTTTCTTCTATAACAAATCTTAGGGGTGAGGAAAAGATCAGCAAGAACTGAAAACATTTCTTATCATCAGCACACTTATCATGTGCATATACATGTTAAACCCCTGGACATGCACATCACAGGACATAGTTGAAAAATGCTCTCATTCTATCTTTCTTGTTCTTGAAATTCTTTGCAGTTACAGGGTCTTGTTTTGTGACATATAAATATGCATTATTTTTGCCAACAAACACCAAGAGCTGTACATTTTACAAGCACGCTCGCGTTCTCAACTGACCCCTTAACTAGCACTGGCTAAGAGGCTTGTTTTCTGGGCTTGCAGAAAGGGTCTGAGTGACAGCTGTTTGAGAGTGAAGATTCCTGGACAAGCATATGTGCCCAAAATAACAGGGAGAGCATATTACCTTTCATAGTAGACATACTATTCTTCATAGCAGACAAAGAGCCTAGTGCATGAAGATTAGCAAGGGAGAAAAGAAGGGAGTAATGTGAAAAGAGATGTGGAAATAGTGATAAGAGAGCGTGGAGTTTAGAAGTGTCTTTGTGTGTGAGTGAAGGTGAGGTCTGGAAATACAAAAACATAAAATTGTAGAATGGCGTGGGTTGAAAAGGACCTCAAAGATCATCGAGTTTCAACCCCCTGCCGTGGGCAGGATCGCCAACCACTAGACCAGGCTGCCCAGAGCCACATCCAGCCTGGCCTTGAACACCTCCTGGGATGGGGCATCCACCACCTCTCTGGGCAACTGGTGTTTCCGCCCAAGCTGGTGGAAACAAATTGGTGTTTCCTTCCCTTTTTCCTTCCCCTTCCCTTCCCTCCATCTTTCCCACCCTCCCCCCTCCTCTCCTCTATCCCCCTCCCCCTTTCCTTTTCCCTTTCCCTTCCCTGCAATCACAGCACAGGTGACTCTGCATTCCCATTAAGAAGTAGTAACATGTTTTGTTTTGAAAGCAGGAAATAGAGACCTACTGAGAGGGGAGGTCTCATCTGTGTCATCCACCAGAATGTGACAGTGAGGGTTCCCCAGCTGACTCCAAATCATTCAGTGTGCCAACACAACATAGTGTAGGGCTGAGCAACATCTGTGTGTTATCTTGTCCTGCCATTTAGTAATGGTAGCCTGTAGTGGGCACCTTCCCTTTGCTCTGGAATTTGCTAATTCCCAGTGCTTTGTGCATTAGATCTCACAATCCAGCAAACTAGGTACCAATAGAGAATATGAAGGCTGTAGCAAAACAAAGAGCTGACCACGAGTTTTGTAGTCCAAAGAACGCATCTGAACCTGAGGGCATTTTTCTTCCTGAGAACATGAGGATGCAAACTGGAGCAAATAATGAATACAAGTGGGAAGAGAGAGCTCTGTACAAGAAACAATTCTGTGCCTCGTTCCCATTTTTATCTGTGCCTGTTTAGGCCACGTCTCCACTGACGTAGTGTTTTTCTTGCAAGTTGTGTATAATGTAACAGTTTTGGCAGCTGGGAGGCTGCAATCCTGTTTGGGAAGGTTAATCCATTGAAAAGAATATAGTAGTTGAACAATAACTTCCCAGAAACCCTACAACAATTCACAAAGGAAAAGTTTAGTTGTAGATTAACGGAAAATGAGGTTGTTTTTTTTTTTTTAATTGGTTAGACAAACTTAACATTGATTCGGTTTAACACAGAATAACACATTTTGTTCTACTTTTCCTAACAGAATAGGGACTTTTCAGGAAAACAGTTATTTGAACGCTTATTTTCCAGGGAAAGAAAACATTTTGAAGAGTTTTCCTAACTTCCCCCTGTAACTAAAACAGAAATGTTGCAATTTAAATTAGGTTGAGTACAAATGAAAAAACAACAGCCTGTTTTGTGTTTTTTTTTTGTTTTGTTTTTTCCTTTCTATCCACTGTTTTCTTAGTACAGCTTAGTGAATTTTTTAGTGGTAATTTTTACATTGTATCATCTTGTATTTCTCTCTCCTCTCTTCCTTGTGCTTTTCCCTTACTCTCTTCATTTACTTCACTCTTACGTTTTATCAGTCACCCTCATTTCTATGCACCTTTTCTTGTCTTCATTCTACTACTTTTTTCCATTCATCCTTCCCATTCCTCTTCACCAAATTCACCAAAAGCATTCCCCCTTGCTTTTGTGAAGTTATTTTAAACTACATTTCTCCTCTGCCATTAACTTTTCTCCCTCATAGTTGCATACTGAGGTAAGTTTTCTCTCACACTGTTGGAAAGCATGTCCTTCCTATTCCTTCCCTCTTCACTCAGCAGAACCATGAATTTGTTTTTCTAGATCAATACTTCTTTTTTTTTTGTCCTCAATTATTTTTCTTCCAACTTCAACTGTGTCCATAGGAGAAAGAGTAAGACAGTAATTGGATGGCATTCCTCTCTGAACGAGAAAGGTTACTTCTGTTCCTGTTGGTGTTTAGTCATTAATAAAGAGAGTTGACTTTGCAAATATTTGTCAGTAGTTTAGTTAAATAGTAACAGAAGGTATTTGGATTACAAATCCAAAAATTCCTTCTCCTGTGATGGTTCAGGTATTCTAGGTCATACGTGAAAGGGAAGGTCAGGATATAGAGTTAAAGATGTAAAACCAGCTTTTTTAGTATAAACAAGTGTATATGCTACAAGAACAATTACAAAAATATGCCTATTAAAAAGTACATGTAGAGACTAGAAAATAAAAGTTAGAAATTACCTTATTAATACTTTAAAATATATTAAAACTAACTGAAAGAACACACACATTAAACTTAACACAATACAAAGCTTATTTTTCCCCAGAGGAGCGGAAATCATGGCCAGAGTACAAAAGTAGAGATAATTAGAGATTTGTTTCTTCACTACTTCCCAAGGTAAGGCTTAATTCTACAGTAATCTCTTTATTAACAACCAGATGTTAGTCAAGGATCCGCACAGATTTGAAACTAGCATTTAGCCTATAGTTTCAGTGTCTGAGAAGGAGCTACGCTATATATAGATTACACTGTTTTAAAGATGTATCTTGGTATGTTTTTAATTTTATCCTACACTATAATGCAAGGGTATGACTTGATGGTACATTTGCTAGCTTATGTTATGACATAGAGCAAGAATTCTCTTTCATGACCAGTAAACCTCCAGAGCCCTTCTGTCTTCTAGTTAAGAAAGGGGGTTTGTATTGGGAATACAATGAATGGCACACTCTGTGCTTGTGCATAAACTGATTATCCCAGAACAGTTTTGCCTCAGAGCATTTCAGCATTGTTTTGCCCCACTGTCAAGTGTACTTCAAGGATAAATTGAACAACTTGGGGTTCATTTGATTGGGATGGATGATGAGCAAATTCGCTTTGTCTTTTTTATTTCCAAACTGGTTTGTGGCCTTGCTGCAAGCTTGTTGGCTCTTTTAATTCCCAGGTTAGGTGGGAAAGAGAAAAGTAGCCAAGAGGAATAATAGGTTCTGTTGTTAATTTTATTTTAAAAAGTACTAAAGGTTAGTGTCAACCTTTTTGGTTGGATTTTATTGTGTTTGTAAGGTTAAAATTTACACTCTGCTGTATTTTTGCCTGAAAGGATCCATAATCCAAAGGTACCTATTTCTCTGGTAATGAAGTTCTCAGATGGTATATGGCATGCCTAGGAGAATCTTAGATTTGATGGTGATGGAGAGCTTGTTTTAAATTGGATAATAGCTCTGGAAGAGAACTGAGTAGTCTAAAGCTGAGGGTCTCTGTCAAGGCTGGCTCTTCAGTGGATGTTGGTGTCCAGGGACCCTGCATGACAGTCACAGAATCATAGAATGGCTTAGCTTGGAAAGGACCTTAAAGATCACCTAGTTCCAACCCCAACAGTGGCCTGTTCCACAGTCTGGCCTAAGAGGAGAAAATGTCTTGCTGCTTGGTGGGTTGACACGCTATTGTTTTCTGTTTATATTTAAAACAACATGGAAATGGAGAACTTTTATTTATCTTAGACTGGTAAAAAGGCAAGAGTGGCCTATATTGTCCCCTCACTTATCTGAGAGCGCTGTGATTAGAACATTCATGCAGGCACTAGATGCACAAGTCTGTCTGTTCACCATTTGTAGGACATTGGAAAGAAATGCTTGATTGCCAGCCTACAGAATGTTCCAGTTTCCTGCTCACTGAGTTTCCTTTAGTGAAGTTTTGCATAGAATAATTAAATATGCTTTGGATCAAGAAGCGTGTCACTTTCTAGTGAGATTAGTGATATTAGTTCTTAGGAAAATTAGTATAGGATAGTTGCCAAGTGAGGGACTGAAATCTATGCGTCGTCCCTTGTGCAGACCTAAGCACCAGGCTGTAGAGGTTACTTTCTTTACATGCAAAAATTGAAAATTGGACCATTCAATTGAGTATTTTCACATTGGGTTAAGGAGCAGCACCTCACTTCTGTTCGTGAATCTGCTGAAGTGTGGTGGTGAGAGCTCTTCCCGCTCAGTTTTGCTGCAGTGAACCTCCAAGTTCTGTGGGGAGGGGAACTCAGCAATTTCTTCAGGAACATACCTGTTCACTGAAAACTTCTCCAGTGTGAATGGAATTCCTACTCAAAACCAAGAACACATGTCCAGATGTACCCAGATGACTAGGACAGAGGTCATAGTTTAATTGGAATAGCATCCCTTTGATCTCAACAAAACAACCTATTTGCTCTTCTGGAACAAGCAGATCTATTTCAGACTATCCCTGAAGGATTTTAAAGCATATGGATCCATCTTAAAGCAAAACAAAATGTTTTTCTTAAGCTGCTGCAAATCTTTGCAGCGTTTAGAAAGCAGTCTGTCTTCTGCCTTATTCCAAGTGAAAAACAACCCAAAAGCTCCTGAATGACTTCAGTATGCAACAGGGATTTAAATCTGCCCTCCTTTCACTACAGGGATAGAGTGTTGTGGTGGGATTGATGCCATGAATTTCTGAATTAGCAGAAAAGAGCCCAAGTACCTAATTAGTCTTCAGCTACACCTGGAGATGAGGAGTGACTGCAGATGAGTGCTATGGCAGGAGAGCAAGGAGGAGAAAATCTCACTGTAGGGATAGCTAGTGCTTGACTGTAGGAAACTAACAGGATGCTTGTGAACGGTGTTCTGAGAAAAAGTGGGGAAGCTGGAATAACCCAGGTGAGAGCAGAAACTTATGTTTTCAGTCCGTGGTTTGAAAGGGTGAAGGCTGAGGTCAAGCAGCTCAGCAGAGACTTGTTCTGTGTGAAGGAAAGACCTATTTACTCTGCAGTGGAGTTTAGCAAGGGGTGCAAGAGCTATGGGGGTTGTGGTCCAGGGTGAGAAGTGCTGCAGCAAGGCCTTGAAGGAGTCTGTGTTGCCTGTGGGGCCTATGCTTACTCTGAACAGAGTTTGCATGCTTCCGTAGGGTTTGTATGGCAGCACTGGTGTGGAAAGCTGCTGTTTGCAGATAGAGATTAGACTGAACAAAGGCAAGTGTTGAGTGGTTCCTTGGCTGATACTTCTGCTGACTTTCCCTGCAAATTAACTATTTCTTTCCCTAAAGGAAGATGTAACAAGGTCTGCGCATGCCTGTGGCAGGGCAGTTGGTGCTGTATAGCTCTGGTATTTATATTTCTGAGATAGTGTTTTCTAGTTGTTTCCTGGCTTTCATAAATAGAGTCTAGTCTGTCCCCTTCATGTGAATGACTGATGATACCCAGGTGTACTGAATGAATGCTTATGGATTTCTTTCTTCTTTCTAAAGGCTATGGTGAACTCTGATTTCCAGAAGGGTTCCAGGTAGCACTAGAGTTGAGAAGCTGATCGTTGCTGCTAGGAGTGCTTAACTAGAGCTTGCTTGCTCTGTAGGCCTTCCTGAGTCTGGAATGTGGGACATTAAAGGGTTAGTGGTATATACACCGTATTTATATATAAGGAAAGAAGAATTGTTATTTCTTGCATGGTTCCAGCTGGCTTCACTCCTCAAAAAGAGGCCCAAATGATGCAATATTTTTTCTTAATCCAATAAGTTGTATCTCTACTGGAATTGTGAGGAAATCTATAGTTTACCAGAGGCCTTTTACTATCAGTGGTGTTTTCTGATAATGACACAAGAACGTGTCTTGCAGGCTCGCATTATGTTGGTGTGGTGATAAGAGTTGAATCTCATTGCAAAGCTCTTGGACAGGACGCTTCTAAATTCAGGAAATCTGCTGAGGTCATTTCAGGGACCACTGTTTTGAACTTGTATATGATCCTGCAGAGCTTTACTAGATTTCCTGTTTCCATTTAGAAGTTGTTTTGCTCAAAGGAAAAGCATTTAATTGATTTAGAGAAGATCTAATCCAAGCTTGTCTTGAGTGATGGTCTGTTTGGCAAAACCAGAATAGTCTTTCTGTTGTTATGATACATACCTTGTCTCAATGTAAAAATGTTCTTAGCTGCTCTATCCTCTAGTAACTCGTAAATGTTTTATCTTTTGTCATCCTGCTCACTTCTAAGTGGCACATACTAGAAAGTGCGTTTTGTTCCTAACACAAAACAGGCTGAAGGAAGAAGCAGCGTTACTTATCTTCTACAGTGACAGTGTGTAACATTAAAACATTAGCTTCTGCTAATTAGCAAAACATATTCTAACAAGAAATCTTACTAAAACTCTTTCATTACATCTATTGCTGTTAAACATTAACTTTCAGTTTGAATTACATGCTGGAAACAATTGCATTGGAAACATTTCTGTGATTAAGAAGTTATTAAAGTCACTAAAATCCTCCTTACACGTACTTATGTCATCTTATGCTTTTATCTGTGTCTTACAGCTCTAATGGCACTAGAAATAATACCTCACAGTGCATCTCTCCAAAATTCCCATTGGTGTGCTGAAAGGTAGTATTAAGATCATTAAGAGCGTGGTCTCTTTATGCTCCCATAAGCTTTCCATTTATTTGCTTTTAAAGCTCTAAACTGCCGCAAAGTTAATATTTACAGCAAGATAATACATAACTAATAGAAATATGATGCACACTTACTCTTCCTGGTTATTAATATTACTGTCTAGGCACACATTGTATGTTCATAAGGCTTATTTGCTTGCTAGACATGTGCAAATGTCAGGCATAGTTAGGATCTTTGCTGGAAGTGTTGAAATTCAAAGAACTGTGCTGTCCTAAAAACTCTATTACGTACTAAACATTGAGGCCCCCCCTGTGTTTCCAGATGTTCCCTCAGAGTGTTGCTAGAAGCAGTAGCAAGTAGGCTTTATGGTAGATAAGCATGATATACAGACTGTATAGCAACAATTTTGGCTGAGCCTATTGGGTATGTACCGCTCAGATTAGGGAGGCGTGCATGATGTACAGGTCTAGCAATGAATCGGGAGGTTACAACTCCTGCACAGTCAAGAAGAGATTTCTGTTTGCCAGAGCGACTGAGTTAGGCTTTCTACAAATTCGGTTGTGCGCTGATGTCAGTGATGGTAGAAAACCGAAACCTTAGATTTGGATTCAATTCCAGGACTCCAGGAGCTGGTATTTCAGCCATGAATTTAATCTGCCTATTCCACCAGACTTCTCCCTTTATTTGCAGATAGGGAAAAAGACAACGCTATTTTCTTTCCAGATGTTGCTCTAGACCATATTTTCATGTATTTGCTATAGTCTGAAGAGACACGTCAGCTTCCATCAGAGGAGGAGGTAGTAAATTTCATTGACAGCTCGTTTCTCACTGCTGGCAGTCCTCTGTTCCTAACTCACAGATCAGTTTTCACTAAGGCCATTTCTAGTGTTCCAAAATTGAAAGCAGTTTTAAAGAGCTGTTTGTTTAAAAAGCTGTCATAAAGTTGAGGAGAGTAAATGCTTTTTTTTAGCTAGCCCCAGGCTGCCCATCTGGTCATTGGCTGTGCTCCTGGTCAGGATTGGGACCCAATTTAGGAGCGGAGAAAGTAAGTTGAGGCAAGTGCTGTTACTTAGTACAGCATCTAGTTTTACTGTGCTTTGGTTGGAGTCTCAGTGGGGTTCTGCAATAATAAATTCAGCTATTTCATCAGGCCTGCAGGGTAACCATTACTGAAGATTTACTTTTTTTGAGGCGGGGGGAGGACAGCGACTGAAAGTCCTCCAGGACCAGACACTAGCATTTTACTCACTGTCATTGTGTATCTCCCAGCAATGCTCCATTTGTGTCGAGGATCGCTGAGTAGCTGTATAATGGAAGGAAAAACAAATGGCGAATGACTCTCAATTGCTTTTGTGTTGTGCTAACTGCACTAAGGTATTTGTTTAAATGAAAGCTTTTAGCATAAATAGCTATGCATACAGAAACCAATCAAGGTTTTGAGAGGTCTACCTAAAATTTCTATTTGCTTCCACAACAGCTGTAAGAATGAAATCAACGGAATAGTCTGACAGGAACCATATGCCATTTCTTATGTTAGAGCAATAACAATCAACTTGTAGTACATTATTGCACCAGAGTTAAAATGTTTGTAAGCTGTGTAATAAGGATGTTTAGCGGTAAGTCTCTTGGAGGGTGAGGAACTCAAGCTGCATTTAATTGAAAACTTAATCTTGGAAAACACAGTCAGATCAGGTCATAACACAAGGTAAGTTGTAACAGGAGAGAGTTAAGTGTAATGTTAATCAATAGTTTGTGCAACTTTCTCTGAGGTATGTAACCAGTCGGTTTTGCTTATGAATATACATAAATGGTCAGGAAGTAACACGCTGAATGTCCCCCGCTTAAGTGGAGAGGAAACATGTCCACAGGGAAACTGTCTGGAGCTGCTGTTCATCACTTTATGCAAAACTGTGACCAAGTAGAAATAAACTTTTACTTTTTGCTTGTTTAAAAATTGTATTCATATTAAAGGATATTAGTATACATAGCAGTAAACACTGTATATGTGAATAACTTCTTATGCGATCTGTTTGAAAGAACAAAGCCTTATTTAAATAGAGGTATCTCTGGCAAGTCAGGACTAGTTTATATTACAGTAAATTATTCTAGCTTTCTAGAAATTGAGTATTTGGAGACAATTGCAGCTTAAACACAAAGAAACAACAACCCTGAATTGTGCAGATAAAGTTTAAAAGTGCCACCACAACCCTACCCAATATGCACCTTTTTATTGCTGAGCTGCTAATGTAATCTTATGACTGTCAGGTCTGACTTTTATAAATGTAAATAATATAGCAAGGGAAATTAGAATTTGCTATACTTGTCTTACGCAAGGCCATGCCTCAGGTTGAAGACTTGTTAGAATAGGAGAGTTTTTACATTTGAATACCATAAAGATAGACCTCCATTACAGTTTTCCAAAACTGAGGAAGAGAAATAGAATTAGAGGCTTAGGGGAGTAGGTTTAGTTCTGCTTCACTTCCATTTAGTTCTTCAGGCTTATCTTTCCCATTTCTTCTGGCTTCCCAGTTATGCCTGACATCAGAGGATAAAGAAGGCTTACATAATTCTCAGGTCTTGCTCCTAAGTAATCTCTTAGAGATCATGGATTTTCTTAAATGGATTTTTTTCACAATCCTGTTAAAATAATAAAATTAAGGATGCTACTCTTCACCTGAGGGCATATCAGCCTAGTGGCATTTGCCTTCAGATTAGGAATATAAAGCAGCAGGAGATTGATTAAAACAAGATCTTGTTTCCTTGCAAATGTTACCACTGTTATGTCCTGCTAAGTTCTGGCTTGGTTTGATATTGACTTTGAGTGCCTCAGTGATACCCAAGTCAAGAAGAAATGTGGCAATCTATTATTTTTGAATCAATTCCTGCCTAGGAGCACCTTGGGCAAATTGGGGTATATTCTGAGGGTACTATTAGGACCATTGGTAATAATAATAGATATTGTGGGGTGGGGCAGGATTAGAAAGAGGTGGAAGTATTACTTCCTGGGAAGAAATGAAACACAAGGTAGTTGGCTTTCTACCTCTGGTTGTATTGTTGCTGCTGTAGTAACAGCTCCTGAAGCTATGTTTTTTGTTTTTTTTTTGTTTTTGTTTTTGTTTTTTTTTTTATCTTCTACCTGGATGTTTTATTTAGAGAAAGTGGTGATAAATGACTGAGTGACAGCTGAAGTTGATAAAAGGTATCACTCAGTTTAGAATTGCTGATTTTTGTTAGAAAATAACATTTAAAACTGGGTAATGCAATTAAAAATATATATTTTTGAATTCAAAGATGGGAGATAGGTAGTCCTGACTGTGATTATAGGATCTGAGATTTATAGCCCACTTGTTATTCACTCTCTAGGATGCTAATGGGATCCCAGAGCTATGTATTATTGGAATTTATGGGCAAATGGCGGTGTAGCAACATGCTGAGTTGTTGGAAATTTCCATATTTGCTGTGTTTGATGGAAGACTCTTTGTGGAAATACTTCCTAATTTGGTTTGGCTTCCTTACTGCCAGCAGATGCCTTGTGAGGTTATCTAAAATAATTTGTACTTCTTGCTAGGAAATACAGAATGATAGGATGAGTTGTAGTCGTGGAAGCATAAGAAATTAGTATTTCCAGCCTTTTGTATCTGAGACTAAATAAAGGCGGCTTGAAGGGGAAATGAGGTGTCCATTAAGCCGTGTCCATCAAAAATTGTGAAAATCTACTCCTGTTGTTCCACATATTCTTTCTAACACTTTGGAGCACTGAGCAATGCACCTTTCTCTGAAGAAAAGGTAAATCCTGTTCTTGGGATGAAGTTCTTCCAGATTTGTGCACAAACAGAGTTTTGGTTGAATAAAAGGCATTGGGGTAGCTAACTGATCTGACAGTACTTGTTCACGGATGACAGGGAAAGATCTAAGAAACAAAACACTTACCATCAATCTTACTCCTTTTCTTTTTATGTTTGCCTCACCTGGAATTCTGAGAAAAATCTGGCATCAATAGGTGATCAAAAAGCTGCAGCACTGCATGTCTGTTTGTAAAAACTCTGGAGCTGCTATGTAATTTTCATCTACTCACCCTTGCAGGATGGAAGGTTATAATGGGGTCGCTATTTAGATCCAAGACTCCATGCTGATTTACACCCCAGGTAACTTAATTTGGTGGAGCTAAATATTGAATTTTCTGCTTCCTAGATTACAAATACTTGCTATCCTTGTGTTTGTTTTTTATTCATTACTGGGTTGTACTCGTGGCACGTTTGTACTCTTTCCTGATTTATAATGGATCTCTTTATTGAATTATTGAGCAAAACTTTTAAATAAAACATCAAAGAATTCTCTTCTGCTATCAATTCTCCTACAGTCATAAGATGCATCAACCCTTAGGACCACTTTTCTCATCAGAATACTAACGCTGCTAGACTTATTCCTAAATGTGCTGTGCACAAAAATGTTCATCCAGTATAGCCTTTTTTTTCTCTTGTGCCTTGTAAATGTGCACAAATAGATTGCTTTTTAAAGAAATATCTATATGCGCATCTGAGATGGCCAGTAAGAACCAACAGTTTTTTCTTCTTTCAATACTGTTTTACAGGTAAGGGAAAAAAAAAAACTTACAGAAAATATATGTAAATTGTTTCTTAAAAGTAAGTCCATAATAACAGCTTAGGAAAAAAATAGAAACTGACTTCCAGCCCATGGTTCTCTTCCTTGTTCCACATGTTACTTATTGTTTTGGGTACTGCTTTGCTTGGAGTAGAGAGCCACAGTGAATCCAGACTATATTATGAAACTGTGAATTGTAATTGTTTGTTAGCAATGCAGTTTGTGTGGCGATCAAAACTTGAGTTCAGGTCTTCTTGTGGCCAGCTGTGTGAGCCCTGCTTGTTAATGCTTTATTGGGGTTGGACTGCTTGATTCAGTGGTGTTGTACAATAACTTCATGCTACCTTTGAGGCTTGTCACTTCCATAGAGCCAGTAGGTCTGCTTTGTGCCTGGAGGGGATTAGTGTATAGTTTGTAAGTAAAAATACAAACAGAGAGAAAGTACAACGCTGTTCAGTTTTCCCAAATCCCCAGTAAATAGTTTGCTATAAGTATTGTGTTTTAAGGATGGATGAGATGAGGCTTCTGGGAACAACTTTCGATTTTTCAAAGTAAAGCATAAGCTTTGATTCACAAAAAACAAGGCTTGGAACAGGTTGGCATCATTTTTTTATTTTGTATTTTTAATGAAATAGTGAAAGGAATACATTATTGATTTATTTTATATTTAAATGTTTATTTTGTGTGGGCACCATTGAATAGATATTTCTGACATCTGGATCTTTTTTAAAGGCTAGAAATGGCTAGCTAAGATACCTGAACTGGAAAACCCTTCTATCGTATCCTGTAGTCTATTATGTTGTACTCCACCAAAGGGGAATAGGCTGTACAAAGAAAATAGCTTACTTTGATACTGATTTTAATAAAGGAGTGAAAGGAACAAAGCTAACATCACTGGCAAGAGTTTTCTGTAGCCTTAGCCCACGGTTAGTTTTGTTTTTCTGTAGCTGAGTGAGATTTTGGTCAGTGCTTGGGCAATAGCGATGAAAGAACAGCCAGTGTAGGGCTCTGAATGCAAGGACACCACCCTAGGCTCAGGAAGCCTCTGACCTGTGCTTAGGTGGATGCAGGGAAATACACTGAGGAAAAAGCGCTATCATCCTGTTATTCTACAGGACCCCAGCTTTTATTACCAGACGCTGACAGAAATAATACATGGGCTGAGCAGCACTTAGGTGCATGCCACACAATACTGATGTGATCTGTTCTTGCTCTTGTGAATTTGGCATGATCTGTGTGAGTCTGGGCAATAGAAGATTTTTCTGTACTGTTGAGACCATTAGTATGTTTTCAGTTGGAGTTCTTTGAGCTCTCCTAGAAGACTGATTTCCCACCCCAATTTAAAAACAAAGCAAAGCGAGGTAGTCATAGATGGTTCAGTATGTATTTAGATATAAAGTTGCCTTTTGAGTCCTACGACAGCCCTCCTCCTTGTTAGGATTTGATACAAGAAGCTGCCAATGGATTCTCTTTGCTTTATGATCTGAAGTATTTTCCCTTTTGCCTACAGGGCCCTACCATTGTCTTTATTAGTTATATGTATCTATATATCAGATCTTTGTGTATACACACACACATGGCACACACACGAGGGCTGATTCAGAAGCAATGCCTCTAATTTTATGTTGGCCCACAACATCAGAGGCAGATGTTGGTGGTACGGCAGTAGAGGTTGAACCTTCCCATCAGTATTCCATTCCATGTTGTTGCCGTGTGACAGATGGCAGCAGAGCGGCACTCTGGTAAAATGGTGTCTGACATGGAAGTGCATACGAACCAAAGTGGTGCCATTTAATTCCTCCATGTGGAAATAACAGCACCTGTTGATGTTCCTCGACACTTGCTGAATGCTTCTGGAGACCAAACAGTGGGTGTGAGCACAGCGAGGCGGTGGCTGGTGCATTTCAGCAGCGGTGGCAGTGCAATTCCGCTGTTGCAGGTTGCTCTGAGTGTGGCATGCAGGCTCTTGTTCTTTGCTGGCAAAAATGCAGAGCAAATGGTGGTGACTATGCTGAAAAGTAGTGTTTTGTAGCTGAGAATTTGGTCTATCAAATAGTGTTATTGCACTCTTAGTAGCTGTTGTAGTTTCCATGGAAATAAAAAAGAGGTATTACTTTTGGACCAACCTATGTATATTACATTTCAAGTATATACTTATTCTTTAGTTTGCAGCATTTCTTTGAGGTAGTCTCAAAGAAAGCTTCTTGTTCCAGTTTCCCCAGCTAACTGTAAATCTTTCTTGCCTTTACTGCTCAAATGCTAGCAGGCATCTCTCAGGCAGCTTTCAGCTTTCTATCTACTACTGTTTCTTCCCTGAGCTGTTGGAAACTCCCAAATTATACATCTGTAGCTCATGTTTCATTTGCAAGAACCATTCATTTTTGCCCTTAATTTGTGTTCCAGCTGGCACTGGGGATTGTGGCAGTCTCAGACAGCGCTGCAGTGCTTGACACTGTAGATCCTTCTACTGAAACTTGAGCGTTTTCCGTCACACTCCAAGGTCTTTTTATCCGTTATTGGTTGTTTAGGTTGCTTACGAGGCTCCAACAGTATATTTTCACTCCTGCTGTTCTCTGATGCAAAAGCTAAATCACATAGAAGAAAAAGGAGACAGGATTTTTTTTTTCCCCCACATGTTCCTAAACTTTTCCCTGCCCAAATGGTCTAGTACAAATAATACAACCCCGCAGTTAGCAGTGGGTCAGAAGATGCTGTTGTGTTGGAAGTTCAGTGAGGTAGTATAGCCCTTTGCTAGTGGAAGCTGTTTCTTCCTACTTCAGTTGCAGCTGATCTCCTCAGACCCATGGGGTCACTGGCTTTGCAATTTGGGTTCCCCCAGATATGAACTGTGCTTTGCTGTACAAGTCTGAGAAGCCAGGTTTATTTCTTACATTTTGTGGAACGTGCTCTGAAGACACGAAAGCTAAATGTTCAGTGTGGTAGCTGTCTTCTGAGCCCTTGAAATTATCTCAGACATGCAACTTTTCTGTAATTAAGAGGGAGAAAATGCCAAAGCATTATTTTCTGATAGTTGCTATGCCTCCCATGGACACAGTACAGGAACTGCACTTCAGATCCCTAACAAGATGTTTCCTTTCTATATCCTTTCCCTTTCCTTTTCTTAAGCCACGCCACTTCCAGCTTTTCACAATTTGGTAGTAGTTTGATTTTTGACTCATAGCAGAAATCTGATAAAGGCTGCTTCTGTATTGCATTTGTGGAGATGTAAAGAAGTCCAGCAGGGAGCTCAGCAATCAGACATCTCTGAAAGCAAACCACATGCAGAGGTCAGAGACAAAGGCTTCTTATGTCTAGCAGGGAGTAGAGGAACTCTTACCAGCCTCCAGCTTCTTCCAAACCTGTGCTGGGTGAGAAGGATGAGAAAGGTCCATAACCTCTTGGCGTTGTTAGAAGAGTGAATGTGTGTGTGTGGATAGGTACTGCAAGGAGCATGAACATCATACCGCAATGAAGAATTGTAGCAAATAATAGAATGAGATTTCATAATGGTGTCGACGACAACAAAAAACTGTTTCTATCTGGGGACTGTGGCAGCAGGAATGACATATGCGAGACAGTGCTATTAACCATTAGAAGCTATTGCTTAAGAAAGGACAACAAAAGGGGAGAACAAGAATGATGGCCTTTAGAAGATATGGTCTGTATTCCACTGCTTTATTAGCATGGGTTACTTAAGACCTCTGTGGTGTTTTGTCTTGTTTTGTTTTTTCTGTCAGTGGAGGCTTTTAAAAAAAATCTAAGTAAGTGTTTGTTGGTCCAGGTTTTCTTTACTTGGTCTTGTAAGGAAAAGATGGATGAAAATAACTTCTAATAGTTCTTTCAATTTATGTTAAAACTTTATGTAACTTTATCCTGTCTTTTTGGGGGAACTCTCCAGTTTAAGCAAACTTCTATGCCCTGCTCTCAGTGGTGTACGTGTGAGTTGTGGTTCTTGTATCAGACATGGATCAGACAGAGTTTACTTGCACCCCTTAAGGAATGTAATGTCCCGTTTTTCTCTGTAGCACAATAGCAGCAAGTTCTGTGATCACTGTCTTGCAGAGAAGCAATAATAAGGTAAAGGGAAAGCATGAGAATATGATGGAGCATAAAGGGTTTTCACGTGAATACGGATGCATTGCTCCCAACCATCGGACCTATACTTTATAAGAATCATCATGCGTTTAGTGCCAGGAGCACTTTCCAAATCTCATGCCATCTGTGCACCTGGCAGAATACTACAGGAAATTCATTCGTGCATCCACTTGGGAGCATACCCTTCCTTTAAAAACCATACCAAACAAAAAACCTCCACTACAACACCCCCCCAAGACCCCGCAATTTTTAGATCATATCATACAGTGAATGATACTAGACTTCAAGCAGAATGCTGTTGAGAGGATTATATTTTTCCATTTTATTTCTTGGGCTAGAGGAGCTGTTTTCTCAAAATGGCAAAATGCAGTTACCAACATATCAGTCTACTAACAAGATGGTGCTGTATACAATATTTTCATCTTCAAGAGAGATTTCAACACAGGTTTGTTTCTTGTCCTGAAGTGTATGGTCAACAGAAAAATGACTGTGACAGCCATAATGGTAATGGTGTGAAAGAAGAGAGGTTTTCTTTCCCATATTAATTCCTCTTACAGCGCAGTAACTGGCAGCGTGCATGCTGTATAGAACTCTGACAGTGGGCAGGTGGGCTCACCGCAAGAGATTGCCACTCTTTATCTGTTTTGAGGTGACTGTACGTTTAATAAGGTGGGAGTCTTCAGCACAGGGAAGGCCTCTGTGTAAGGGTGTTTAAAAGATATGTACATAAATGAATTGTTTTGAGGTAATGACTTACAAATGCTTGTTCACTTTTTTCCTAACATAAGAACTGGAGACCAGCAAATAAAATGATCTAGCAGCATGTTTACAATTCAAAAGGGGGAGAAATGATACAAGGTGTAACTTACACAGTTAAATTTCTGTTGTAAGATGCTTTGGATGCAGTAAATATGTTCTTGTTAGGCAAATTCACAGGGAAACGTAACGATGTAGACTTGAAGCCCAGGTTCAGGAGATGTTTGTTGTAGCAAGAAGACAGTATCAATCTATCCTTATCACTTTCTTGTATTCTTTTCCTTCCGATTACCTGCTACTGGGCTAGACAGACCTTTGGCTTGGCCTGGTGTCCTACAGCCATTCTTGTATTAGTGAATGTAGCTTTAGTATTCTAAGCTCAGTAACATGACTGACTGTATTGTATTTATGTGTTTCTTTAACTTATGCAGTTGCTAACCTTTGTCCATGTGTGATTTTGTACAAAATATTGCAAAGACACGAGTATGTTACAGAACAACTGCTTTTGCACAGTACGCAGCAAGAGATACCTGTTGACGTTATTGATCTGTTCAGGCTGTATTAACCCTTTGTGAGAATAAACAATTACCTGATCAGGGCCAAGAACTGCATAAGACACCAATATGATGTGCAGAAAATGGCAAAATGGCGTTTAATCACACGTGGCATTTGTTTATATACCTTTTGCTCTACTTCGTCTGCACCCCTAAAGGTGTATTGTCCAATTACTGAGCTCGGGGGGGCACTGTCCCGTGACATCCCGAAAAGCCTCGCTGTCGCCTAATACAACAGATACCGTTAAAGAAAAAAGTAGGTTGTTCTGTGTGACTGACCAAAGAATTCAAAGCAGATGTCTACTCAGGGGAACACAAGTTTTCTTTATGTTGGGAAATACCGACTATAATCATCTTCACAACTGCTTTTTTGCAGTCAGAACCTAAGCCTCTTTGATGTCTTTAATTTCTGGTAGAGTGTTCTCTGTTTAAATGTTTGAATCTGTGGTACAGAGGTGGACTTCATCTCTATGCAAGTGATATTTAGAAAGTGTGTGGTAACTTTACAGGACACGTAGTGATCATGGCTTGGTTGAAATGAAAATATGGCATAGGCGTGGTGTTAGAAGTCTTCAGCAGCTCTCTCTCTGGGTTGCTATGGAACATAGTCAAGCGTTTTCTGAATCTACTGAGGCACAATTAATCAGCTCCTGTGGTCTCACCTGTCTCAGCTATACATATAATATATGTATAATATTTGCAATATATCATCTGTTATATATGTTGGTGGATTCTCTGCATCATCCTTTCACATCTGCAGGCAGCGTTTGGCATCTTCGGATGCTGTTGGGTAGCAGCAGTTTGTGGGAGGCCAGGGAAAAGTGAAGGGAGAAAATTGCTCTTGCTCCTTCCTTCCTGCACTCATCTCTTCTTCAGTGAGATCGTTCTGCCTTGTAGCCACTGAAGAGTCTCTCTGACCCCTTTCTCACTGTCCTCCTGAAGGAACATGAGTAGACAGAGACTTCGGTTTTGTTTTTCCTTTTTTTATTTTTATTTATTTGTTTATTTATTTTTGTATAAAGGATGGAAAGTGAGAGGGAGCAGAGGGAAGGGACAGAGATGAAGGTATCAGGAGATACCAGTAAGAGGTGGATAGCTGAGTTTTCAGTAATACTTACAAACATCAGTGGTTTAGTTTGTTAATGGCAGGATGTCACAAACTCTTTAAACTGTAAACTTATTAAGGTTTCATTTGCAGGAGAGGAGAAGCTTGTTTTTGTAGCAAAATGCTCTGCAGCATTAGAGAGAGTAGTTGCTTGCTAGGAAAGGCACTCCCTTTCTGCATCTTCTAGCTCCCTGCACCTTTAAAAACAGAAAACAGCTTAACTCACGGCAATATGATGAAAAATAACCATATTTCAAACTACTACAGTAAATTTGTTCAGTCTCTTCTCTCCCATCCCCCCAGCTCTCAATGATGGCAGATGAGAAAAATGCCACAGGTGCCCCTCAGTTCCTTCACTTGTCAGACATTCTCATGGCTCATTTCACACCCAGGCTAGCCTGATGTTAAAAGGTATGTTCAGTTTTCTAATTTATGGTTAACAAGTCCGTATTATCTTTGTAATCCCTGCTGCCATGTAATAACAATTTCCAGCGCAGGTTCTACTGAGAGCTACAAATAATTTTTTGAAAGTTTCCTGATAATAAGAAACAGTTCTTGAGGAATGGGAGAAAGCTTATAATAATAAATGTTTGCAGGTGTTAAATGAAGAGCATAATTGAAATACATGTATGTAACAGCCTATTAAAGCGGAGTCTCATAATAAGAGATGGATAATGATAAAGAAGCCTATATATTTTACAGCTCAGAAATTAATTTCTTAGACTTCCATCGTTCAAGGAAATCGCATTCAAATCACTGTTCAAGTGACATGAATTTTCATACTTGCAGTAATCTCCTGTATTGATAGTACATCAAAAATAGTTCCCTGAAGAATAAGGCTAATTTTCTAACTCAGTCAGCCCTCACTTTGAAGTCTGAATTGGGATGGTGATGGAAAAGTTTCTGCAAAGGTTGAAGTACGGAGCCTTAAAGCATTCTTTATTCTTCCAGTATAATGATGGCAAATCTACCCTCTCTCATTTCAACCCTTTGAATAAGTTCCTAATGCAGAGAAAGGTAGTTTCACCTTGCTGTGCTTAACTCTTTCAGTTCCTTTCTCTTCTAGATCTTGTCCTACTGCCCTTAATCCTACATGACATCTTATTTCAAGATTTTGATTAATCTAACAAAAGTGAAACTCTTAACAAAGCTTTTGCATATCTAATAGGTGCATGTTAAAGTTAATTAATTAATTACTTGCAGTGTTTGAAGAGGGAAGATATGCAGGGCTGGGCTGCCCATGCAGTATTGAAAAGCTAGGAAAATGCCTACTGGAGGAAGGTCCCCATTCAGAAAGGCCTGCAACGGCTGTGCCTTTTCTCCAGGACAGAAAGTTCTGCAGCTCCTTCCTAGCTCTTCCAAAGGTGCTGAGGTGGCACGTTTTTGCTGAGTCCTCACCTTCCATTGCTGCCCTCAGCCCAGTGTTGTGCTCCGTGTGCCAACTCCTGTGCAGCAGTGGTGTAAAACCATCTGTGCTCCAGCAGCATCCTAGCACTTGCTAAGGGGCACTCTTTCAGATGTAATGTTGGAAGAAATAATGTAATCTCATAAACCAACACTTCTTAATACTGAGTCAGATGTTTTATGGAAGTGTAATGACACTACTAACCAACTGTATGTTTATAAGTTTCGCTTCTCTTCCTCTGAAATGGAAACTATTCCCTCTCTGCTTTGCTTCTTTTCAGTGCTTGTGTGATGGCTTTTAAGTGTTCAAAATTCAGTGCTGCTGCTGTGGATTGCACTGAGGTTCAGATGGGTGTGAGTGACCAATGCTGTTCATGTGCTGGATTTTCTGTTTGAGGGTGTGTCTGACTTGGTAGTGTGATTTCAGTGATGGAGACAATTTGGAAGGTTTTTTTGATTTTTATTATTATTATTTTTAAAGGAGAATAGTAACAATTCAGTAACTAATAAAATCCAGGTCCATCTGCTTCGCCAGCAGGCCGTAATACAGCTGCTATCACTCTGTTGCTAAGTCGATGACTGTCAGTATTTGGAGGCAAGTAGGTAATTCTTCAGGTTTCTCTTTCTACTGTGATGCTCTCCGAAGCACTCTGAATTTTTAAGATCTGTCAACATAAAGAAGTATTTTTGGCCCTGATGACAAATTTCAGTCAAATGTGGACTAGAGTAAGTTCACATACTAGATGTTTATTTCATGGGAGGACACACTGGAAATGCAAAACTAAAAGATGCTCCAGTGTCAGAAATAAATGGGGAGTAGTAAGGTAAGAAGCAGGTAAGAAGATGCTAACTCCCACAGCTTCCAGTTCAAGTAATAAAGTGGAAGGCACAAGACTGCCAAACAGAATGAACTAACTCATTTGTATTAACATGCTGAAGATGCTACCTTGCCATCTTCTGGCACTAGCTGTCTTTTTTTTTGCTGGCTTATATAAGATTTAGTTATACAAAAATCAACGCACCTGTTCTTGTTCCTATCTTTTGCATATGAATCTATAGGGTGGAAATCCAAAGATAAGAGACAGCCATAAATGATTCATGAAAATACTCGATATTTAAATAAGCCTCAAAAAATATTTAGGGAACCTGATTTCCTATCTTCAGTTCAATCTTCAGAATTAGCAAAAATGGTGGTAGTGTCTGCAGAACGCTACTGGAGACACCCATCCTTCAGAGATGAGCACGCTTTTGAACTGCTGGAGGAGAATAAACAAACCCTCATTATGAACATGCTTATGTCTTACATAGGAACTGGAAGTGTAGGAGTCACTGTCTTACAGTAGTACACGGACAGCTTTTGTGGGATTAAATTTCTAATCTGCTCCTGAACTGCTGCACCTGATATTTCTTTCTGCTTATGCTGAACATAAAATATTTGGTTAATTGTGTGGGCTGCAGAGCTCTGTAAAGTCAGCAACTTCCTAATGCTCTTTTCAGAGGTTAAAGTATTAGGGTATCTGTTTCTGGCCATGAGGTTCCCAGAAGAGTTAGGGTAGTGCTAAAGCTTTTAAAGAAAACGTGTATTTACAGTATGATTCAGAATCCTTGTCTTCAGCCCGAAAACGTGAAATGGGGGGAAAATAATGTAATGCACTCACCTGCATAAAATGTTATGCATGTTGATCATCCCCATTCTGCTTTAGATTAGTGAATGTTTAGTTTAGTCTATGCTTGGAGTTGGCTAGAAGGAATGGTTTAATCTCCGGCACTTAAAACTGTTACAGAAATTGTAGGGATCCAGTTGTGTCCTGTGGTACGTGTTCATGGGCATTGGCTGTAATGAGTTAGGAAAACTTAATGTCTCACAGAACTGACCACTGAAACAGTCAAATGGCAACAGCAGAACACATAAAGCACCCAGCCTGGGTGTCTATGGCAAGTGCCTGGCTGCAGGGGGTGTGATGCTACAGAGAGTCTGCTGGTTCCTGTGCGAGGCAGGTGCTGCTGAGGGGACCAGAAATCTCTGTTCTCTGCAGATCAGATTTCCACACAGAGATTATTTCAGCCACGTAAGATATTGTAGGGTGACATCCCTGAGCTTCGCTTACATCGGGCTTTGTGTGAAGTCCATAGAAGAAGAAGAAGGATGCTCAAAAACCAAATCAAAAGCCCATCTAAATCCATCTTCTCCTTTCTGAAAGCACGCTGTTCACCAGTAGCTGTACCTACTTGTACTTTCCATCTTGGCGAGGTTGTGTCAGACACAGAGGGTCCTGCTACAGTTGCTGACAAGGTGAGCAGGAGGAGGGGCAGGCCTGTCTGGGAATGGCCCTCCTGTGCTTGCCCTGTGGCACCAGCTGTGGGTGCCCAGTGGGTGGTCCTGCCCTGCTGGCTGGCAGCAGTGGCCATCTCCACTCTGTTGAATGAGCCACTGCAGCCACCAGTGTTCTGGGCTGTGCATTACTGTCATTCCTACATCATCGTGCACAGACTTTGTTTCAAATTACCCTGAATTGTAGGGCGGACACTGATGGGAGTTCTGGACTCAGTGACAGAGAAGGTCATTCAGCTGGTGCTGAGCAAAGCTGGGACACAGATCAACGTGGTGCTTGTGGTGTGGCTGCCGTGCATTCCCCAGTTTTAACCTCTAGGATTTGCAGTAGGAGAATTTACATAATCTTGGTTCAGCTGCAAGTTCTATTTGTTTATGGGCTTGCTGAGCAAGTTTCAAGTTGAGGCATTTCAGACCTTATTACTACCCTGGCAACAGAGTAAGGACTACACTGGAAAAACAGGGATTCTTTTATAATCTTGCACTGAGTAGTATAAGGAAGCTTTTGCTTGCTCTAAGTTGCTGTGTGGTTAACAGTAAACTGCAGAGCTGAATTGGCAAATCTTACTGATGCTGCAGCCTCAGTGCTTCTGACCACAAAAACGTGAAGGCTGGCATACTGCTGCTGCTATGGTCAACATTAGCAGAATGAATGGACTTCATGTGCCTGATCTTGTGCTTTTACACTGTATTGACAGTTGGAATTAACAGCAGGGAAGAAAATGTTAAAGGTTCATAGGCACGGGAAGCGTGACTGGCTGCCAGTAATTGGCAGTAACCGTGATTTAAAAGTCAAATGAGCATGTAGCTCCTGAATGAGCAGAAGCACTCCTGAAGAGCAGTTGTTTATCTGAAAAATTATTCAAATGGCATTATGGAGTTTCTCATTGAATGTCATGATGGTTTCCAGAACTAGTTTTCTTGCTCTGAACACAAAAAGGGGGAGAGAAACCACATTGCCAAATCTAAGAGTGCAATCTGGAGTCTGAATGAATGCTAGGTTTTTTTTATTCCTTATGCCTAGTGGGTGGCCAAAAGTAGAGCCTCGCTTGCATCAGTTTGCTCCCCATGTTGTCAGTAATGTCCTCAGTGATTCCTACTCTTGTGCGTGGCAATTTTTTGACCAGGTATAAGTCATATGGCTGGGCTGGTACTCAAGCTAAGGGGAAATATATTGTCTGTCTTTGTGCTGGCTCTTCACAGCTTGTGGCACTAAAAATATTCTGTGTCAATTTCTAACCTTTATAACGCAGAAATGAGGAAGAGGCGATTTTCTTCACGGTTAAGTTTCTTAATGATACCTTTCAGGATTTTGGAAACCTTCAAAAGCGGTGTTATGCTCTTCTATCACCATAACCTATTTTGAACAACTACAAATTAAAACACACAAATTTGTCTGATTTGGTACATTGTCACACCCAGCAACTGAAGGCAAGACTGGATAGAATCTCTGGGTCGCACACACGTGCATGTGTTTACACTGCTCAGCTTTCTCCCATACAGGCTGTGCTGTGACATGTGCAGGGGGAATGGCGGGCAGATATTATCGCTGCTGACCCAGCAGACAAGCACAAGAATAGCTATAGTGACCGCAGGAAGAAGCAGGGTTTGCTAGCAGGGTAATGGAATAGTGATATCTTGCTTTGATCAGAGAGGTACTAGACATCCCCTGGCCCTAGGAGCACCGAGTGCCAAAAGCTGTCAGACACGGAGTGTACGCTCTGTGCCATCTGGGACATGGGTTCTAGGAAAGGGGACACTGGGCTGGTGTAGGCTGCTACTGTGGTGTTGCTTAAGTCCTGAGGCAGGTACAGCTTACACCATCTGGTGATCTGCCTGAGTTCATTATGGTAGAGGGATGTCTAGGATTTCATTCTCTACGGTGCTTTGACCATACCCGTCTCCTTTTCCCCTTAAGAGTCAGTCAAAACAAAGCCCATTTTAAAAGAAATGAATGTAGAAAATGTGAAACGTAAGGATCTTTTACAGAGTGTCTTTTACAGTGCTGGGGACATAAAACAGAGCAGTGGAAGATAAGCCGTTATGTATGTTGAGGAAGTCTCAGAATAAAGATTATAGGCAAACAGTCTACCTTTCTTTACAAGGCCTTGATTTACATCCCTGAAATCTCAAATTTAGCTATTACAATGAAGTCCTGTTGCGCACAGAGCTGACTTTTTATCACCACTTAAAATCTAATTAATCCGTATCGAAGCACAAAGATTTCTGTTGTATTTTAGGGTGAGGGGTCATAGAGCCTTCTTTGTTCATCCTCAGGCTTGTAATCATCAGGCATTGGGATATAATTTTACCAAGCAAATTGGAAGGTAACAGATCAAATCCTTATCGGAAAGACAAACTCATGGTTTAGCGAGGTCCTTCGTCCTTTATGTGAAACATTATATTTGTGAAGAACAAAAAAGTGTTTGAGAGCTTACAAAGGGTTAATAGCAAGGGCTTATATTTGGGGCAGCAGAGAACTAAAATCATCATAGCTTCCACCACCACTCGAGACAGCAGTTGTTACAGAACCTCTGGGGCGACCTTCTTCCACAAGCTCTTAGGACTACTCTTACAATGGCCTTGGTTTATCGACCAGTGGTGCAATTAAGTGGCATATTATTATCTCTGTTGGGATGGGTCCTATCCTGTCTCACTACCTACTTACCTCAGTGGAAAAATCTTAACTTGGAACTGAATGAACTGGAGATCTGGACCATGGGACTCTGGCAAGCTTGTGTTGTCCAGGAAGAAGGGGGAATGCAATGCAAGGACTTTGACTCTTTCTTAGCTTTGCCTCCAGAACTCAGGATTTCTAGGATTTTGATGTTTTTTTCCAATGGACTGGGGCTTTTGGGCCTCTTGTTCTCAGGATTTGGGTTGGACTGTTTGAAAATTGGTGAAAGACAGCAGGATCACAAGAAACGGCTGTTGCTGTTGGGAGGAATGCTCTTCTGGATGTCGGGGATTACAGCTATTGTCCCGGTTTCTTGGGTTGCCCACTCCACAGTCCAGGAATTTTGGGATGAGAACATACCGGATATTGTTCCCAGGTGGGATTTGGGGGAAGCGTTATTTGTTGGCTGGCTTGCTGGATTTTGTCTTATACTAGGAGGATCCCTACTTAATTGCACAATTTGCTCTACTGAACTCCATCCATCTTCGGTCCGTTATGCAGTAACAGAACAGCAAGATCAGTGTCAACACTTGGAAACTGAAACTAGGCCTTAAAACCAAAGGTTTTAAGTAGGACAGAAAGACTGCTCTATCTTTTCCAAACTCTAGTGCAAGCCAGCAGCTTGTTCCAGTAATAATTCAAAGGACTCTTTGTTACTTAGCTGATTTCCTAAACTTATGTTTTCTCCATAACTGGTACCTGAAAACGGTGTATTTTCTCACCTGCAGACCTATTTAAAATGTTTCACAGGAGAATTTTATTTTTCATAGACTGTGTAGAAAAGCTGGTTTTGTTTTCTCAACTGCACAGTAAAATTCTGAAAATGAATATGCACGTTCCATGGCATTTTGGCTTTAAACCAAAATAAGCTTCCTTTTCATATGAAACCAATTAACTGAGCCTCAAAGCTTGATTCCCTGTTGCAATTTTCCACTTGCCTAATGCAGTGACACAGGAACTTTTTTCCACATCCTTAATGCTCTACATGTATGCATTGCCTTGGATTGTTTTTTGTGGACAAGCAAATAGTGCTAAGCAAACTGCAGATTTCTGAAATGCTACCATGATTTGCAGATGTCTTTTTGTGCACGGGATGTTATGATGTGGTGCTCTGTACCAAGAAGTTTGTGTCTGCGATCTCAACCTAGCACATAAAACTGCTCACGTAAGTTATTCTGAGCATTTTGGCATC
Source organism: Pavo muticus (assembly GCA_016647715.1). Lineage (NCBI taxonomy): Eukaryota > Metazoa > Chordata > Aves > Galliformes > Phasianidae > Pavo > Pavo muticus. The sequence continues at coordinate 2,396,367 of JACDJE010000102.1, read as the reverse complement.
TGCAAACTTGCACCAAAAATAGGCTCAGAGACAAACAATATTTATACTATCTTGTTCTGACGCAGGTACTGAGGTTTTATGCATCCTATCCTATCTTAGGCTCCATTCACCTACAGCAACACATTCTCAACACAGAACCTTTAGGTAGATGATATTTAACTGGCCACAAAGAGGACAGCCTATTTGAATAGCAATGTATTGATGTGATATTAAAGTACCCTGTATTTGTGGTTCTTAGTTTCTTATTAAAATAAGGGATCCCAAAATTTGCAGACATGTTTCAATGCTCTAGCAGATAGATGAAAAGCAAAGTATATAACTAAAAACCAAATATTAACCAACTCAGACTAATGAAAAGTGAGCCCAGCTGTGGTCACACCCTTCAATTAGTGGTTTACCACACTATTTTCTTATCCCCTAAATGCTGCACATGGAACCAGGTAACATTAAGCTGGAGGGGGAGGAGTATTTCATGCTTTATAAAGCTTTGTTTTAACATTTGCCAGTGTTCAGTATGTGCAGAATATTGTCTTCAAAAGCAATCAGTTTAGTGCTACTTTGACTGTTAAAAATGGACTTGGTCCACAGACACAGGCTGCAGTTACTTGGATTGCTGCTGTCTGTAATAGGATGGATTTTAACTGGTACCTGTAACTATTTACCAGACTGGAAAAACCTCGGCTTAGACTTAAATGAACTGGAGCTTTGGACTATGGGACTCTGGCAAACCTGTGTAGTCCAAGACGTAGGAGGAACAGAGTGTAAAGACTTTGATTCTTTCCTAGCTTTGCCCATAGAATTCAGGATTTCCAGGATTTTGGTATCTACATCAAACGGACTAGGACTTCTGAGCCTCGTCATCTCTAGCCTTGGTTTGGACTGCCTAAAGATAGAGGATACAGAGCAGAAGCTAAAGAAACAGCTGTTACTACTTGGAGGAATACTCATGTGGATATCTGGAGTTCTGGTCTTAGTTCCTGTTTCCTGGGTTGCCTATACGATAATCCAGGAATTCTGGGATGAAGTGATCCCAGAGATTGTGCCCAGATGGGAAATAGGGGATGCACTGTTCAGTGGCTGGTTTGGTGGCTTTTTTATAATTCTAGGAGGCTCTCTGCTCCTCTTGACAATCTTCTTATCATCTGACCATCAATTACCTGAACAGTATACAATGGCAGATATGCAGGACAACTGTCAACAAGCGGAGATTGGAAACGGAAGACTTTAAAAAGGGTACATGCTAGGTTGTGGGATTTCTTACTCTTGTGTTACAGTAAGAAAATGCTGACAAACAGACTGGCTACTGTTTACAAGACTGGGGGAGGGATTATTACAGTATGGTTCCTTTCATTTCTACTTACTTTCAATTTTAATTAGATTGTCATAGCTTATCAATTAATATAAGTCACTATTGTTTTTCTCCAAAATCTGATTAATTGCAGTGTTCTTTGTGGTGTTTTTATGTTTATTTGCTTGACTGTGTTGGTGTTGCTTTTTCATGTTAAACGAGTAAAAAACTGTGGGTCTCTAGGCATGCATGGAGACTTAACACTTTTAAATAGCAGCCCTAAAGTTCTGAAAGAGTTTGCAGTGCCAGTTCAACGTACTTTACAAAAATCTAATACAAGATATAACCTTAAATTAAATTCCATAGACCTTTATTCATTTGCACTAGTCTAAACTAACTGTTTCCTCAGTGTCTCACAATACTCTCCATCCAGGGTGTGTGTGTGTGAATATATGACTGAATATATCCCAGCACCACCATACATACTCTCTGGAAAGTGAGCGTTTTTGAACAGTGACAAGATGCTGTCTGCTGGAGAGTACTCATTGCTATTGCAGCTTTTCTTTAATGAATGCAAAGAATTAACTTCAGGCGCCTGCATCATTTTCTTTATAACTTATCCGAAGACTTGTCAGTGATTGATGTGAACTTCCTATAAACCACAAAGATTTTACACTGACAAATCTATATGCTCTTTGTAGAAACAGATGGCTGCTACAGAGACGTAGAACAGCAATAACAATTGAATAAAACACTGGTCTGGAAAAGAACTTTGTTAAAAAAAATGTATTTTCCAATCACTGAAACACATGGAAAGTGCAGAGACAAGTTAATCTACTTGATGTATTTGCATACTTTTACAGACAAAATTAGAACAGAACCACATTCAGCATATAACCTGATTAAATATTTAGTTCAGTCCTGAGCATTTGATATTTAATACAGCATAAACATAGCAATATTTTTTAAAAATTCTTATTTGATTTGTGTTCTATTACAATTTTTTTCTAACCTTTGCTCATTTGGTTAAATATTCTTGTACCAGCAATATTTAGATTCTGATATCTGCAGCCGCAGTGATAGTGGTACCTGGAAACAGAACTAATTGCATTTGTTACACTCTGCTGTGCAGAGTAAATTCTCCTTTGAGTAATATCTATAACTGTAAACTGACAGGATTATTTGTATGTGTTAGCTTATTCTATTGAGTGTTTTGAGGTCAGATCATTTAAATTTATTTTTTAAAAAAGCAGAATTGTTATAAGCTGCCTATCAATATGTTCAACTTCACCAATTTGGAAAACGAGGCACATTTTGCAATGAGTTTTGTGAGCTAAGGCCAACAATCCTTAACTTTTGACCTTACTCCATGCTTACAAATATATGATAATAATACTTTTTTGAAAATTATTCAACACGTGAGGAAAAACAGCTCATCTGGCAAGAATTCAGATAGCTCTAAATACTTCTCACAATAGCATCGTACGTGAAATATTTTTATGGCCAGAACTGAACTATATTAAACAAAACATAAATAAGACTGTAAATAAATAAAAGAAAAATCACAAAGTACACCTCTAAACATCATTCTACAAACATATAATCAAATGGAGAAGTTGAAACTGTCAACCTTCATTTCACCTCTACATTAAATAATTCCAGATTTACTTTTTTTTTAAATTGACCTTTCAAATACATTATCTAAAACCCAACCAAGAAAAAACAAGTGGGACATTCATAAATGATGTTTAACCAGTCATCTTGCCCAAAATAGCACGTCTGGCTATACGTTTAAGTGAACTGATGTGTTTGTGCATAGGAAAGCCCTTGGGTAAGGCTTACGCAGACCTCTCATCACAGAATCTTCACTGTGAATTTCAGACAGCTGCTACCATAATGTTGTGTTCACTTATAACTCTTTTGAGAGATGAAGACCATGCATATGTGGATATCATGATTGTACTGAAATACATGACGGCTTCTAGTCAGGATCTTTACTTTTTCAGAGAGGGTTTACTTCACCAACAAACTTCTGATATCCGAGTTACTGGGGGACAAGCTTTTTTCCTGGTACAAATACTTCCATAAAATCCTCTTCATAACTGTAAACCTAATGAACACTTTCATATCCTCCTAGCTGGCAACAAGGCAGCCACTAGGACAAAAGACTAATACAGAGAAACCCATTTCTAAGTGTACAGTAGATAGATAGAACTATTCTGATTTCACTGGTGGTATTACCAATTTGATTCAGCTTCCAGTTCAGAAAGCAGCTGCCCTTTTGGTAGTCTCATAGGAAGTTTTTAGGGTTGCTTGTCTGCCTTGTCTTTCCCCACACTCCCACAGAGGCAAGAAATCTTTTAGTGCAGGTTAAAGTACTGTACATTCACAAAACTTAACTCTGAATTTTGTCTCTTCCCTAAACAATATTACAGAACAAGAACAGAAGACATTTATTTTCAGAAACAAAAACTCCAATGTTGGTGATGAATCTAATTAGCAGCTGTTGTGAGGCAGCCTTGATGTTTTGGAAAGAAGCTTACACTTGTAGTTAACTTCAAACTACAAAAGTCACACTCATACAAAAATATTGCATGGCAAAACAGCCATCTTCACAGTCTGCTCACATGAAAATAGTGAAAAGATAAACAATCTTCTGTTGAACGTAATATTTCTCAACACAGTGCGGTTCAACAGGATACGTGCTCAGTACTGCCTTTGTTCCATCTTTACAAAATAAAAACACATGCAATACATACAAACTGTACAAAATCAGCATCAGTATACCAAAATTGATCTACTTTGGTTTTCCTTTTTTTGTTGTCATTTTTTTAGACATACAACAATTCAATTCGCTGTATCTTACAAATAAACGTATCAATATTGAATGTAAAACAGAAGAGCTGTAAAAGCAGGTCACCAGAAGTACGAAGTTCATCTAAAAAAAAGATGAGCAATGGAAAAAACACTTGAATGAATATGCATAATTATACATCATCAGCTGGAAGGGCTGGTATACTGATCTTTGCTCTTGTGAAATATGCTATCTTCTCCCTGAAATTACCAAACAGAACAAGTTAGTATTTTACCATTTATGGCATGACTAATGTCATCTACTGTAGAGTTGCTAATGTCACAGCATGGTTTTTTAAGATACAGGCTTGGAAAATACACTGAATTTATTTACAACTATGGTTGCCAGGGCATTCTGATATAATTTCCTTCTTAAGCACATTCATGTAAAAAGCAGCTCCAAAAGTCAATGTTTCAGTAATAACTGCAATGACACAACTGAAACGTTGCTCTAACGGCTGCATTTTCTGTCATGATATTTCAGGGGGAAAGGGGAAAGACGAAAACAAAACATTTGATCCTGAATTTGGAAATGGAAAAAGAGAACTTAAAAATTAGGTCTGGGCAAGAAGCAGAACTATCATCCCATTCTGCAGTTGCTTCCACTGTGCTGTTACCATTTGTCTCCTATGACCTGAGACATTACTGAGGCATAACAAGTTCGTATGTGCCTGTCTGCCAGAAGCGGATGATAAATAGCGGGGGCTTACAAATCAAAACTCAGAAGAGACATTCTTCTTGAGAGCTTCAAAATGCCTCTGTGTGTGATTTGTCTTTGAGGCCACATCATTATACCAAGCCCAACTAACAGGTTGAGTACAATCTGGCCACAGGAGATACCTATTTGTCCAACAGGCTAAACCATGCTTTTCAATTGTTTGAAAACAGCAGCACAGAGTAAAAATCAACTTCATAAACTGGATTCCTGGGCTAATGCTGTGGTGATCAGATGATAGACGAGGACGGAGTTTTACTACATCCTTCTTGCAGGGGAAGGATAGCATCTTTTTTGGTGCCTGAAACAAATCTCCTCTAAAGGAAAAGTAGAACAGTATGCATCTGCTCTGGAAACTGATTAATCAGTACTTTTGCCTTGCTTAAGACTTCTTTTATTTATGGTAGATGTGCATTTCCCTCCTCCTTTTGGTCACAGGAACAGCAGAAGGTAAGTGAAGCGATTCATGTGGTATTCTCACTTAACATAAGCCAGTGTGCACCTCTCAAACCTGAAAGCCCGCTGTTGACCTGTGGGTCATCAGAGCCATGACAACGGGCACACACGTGCAGCCCACAGTGATCTGAAACTCTTCACCCTGCTTCCTCACCATCACCACTGCTCGGTGACATACTGCTGCCTTTGTCATGTGAGCAAGTTACCCAGCCCTCTAAAATGTGTGATGTTTCTTGAAATTCAAAGGTGTGTGGATTGTTTTTAACTACTATGATAGGGCATGTCTGATTATATTTAGAAAAAATCATGTTACTTAACTACACTAAAAAAAAGCATAAAAAGCCTTAACAGGCCCTACCTGAATGACTGCACCTGTAGTGGCACTTTCTGACTCTGCTCCCGTAGCCGGCATACATCCTTCGAAGCTTTTCTCATCAGTTTCTCAGCACTTAAACCTTGCTTCTGCTCTTCTTTCGACTGCTCAGCCTGTAAAATAACTGTAAAATAACTATATTTTGCTAGTAATGAGCAACTGCTTATTTCACAGTAACGACAACTTCTTGTGTCAAGCAAATCTCTACACAAGGAGAGAGAATTGATATCACAAGCCTAAGCAGTGGGCACTAAATAAGATAACAGAGCATTTTATAGAACAAACCATGCCAATAACAGGTAGTTATTATGTATGTGCTGTATGGTCTGATGAGGTGTTTCTTATGACTGAAGATAGACAATACCTAAATTAATATAAACAAAATGTCTTTTTAATACTGGGAGACAGTAATTCCCCCATAAAATAAGTATTTCCTAAAGCAAGCTCTTCAGGAAGTTGTTCAGAAAGCTGTCTATCTAATATAAAATGACAAATTTAAAAAAAAAAGACATCTCTCAGAATACACATTCAAGTTTTGATAACCTTCTTTGCAAAGTTAGCATTCGTGAGCTCTCGCACTTTTAACTGTGACAAAACAGCTGTTTTTAAAAGAGAAACCATGTTAGCCTATTGCTCAAATGTAGGAAAAAAAGCCCTGCCAGGATGCACTAGTCTGAAAGAAACATGAGGGACTGAAGATGCATCTTGTCCAATTGTTTTCACCCAACTGCAAGTCTAATGTTAGTACGCACTTCAGCTTAGAGATGCTCTGTAAATTTATGCAAGAAAGTATTTTAAATGCTACAGTGCTTACTGTACATGGGATTGGGGGGGAAACAAAGCAATAAAATAATTATTTGTCTCTGAAATGCATTTTTCACATCAGTGTCTTCTACTATTAAAATGCTTTGAAGACACTGAGGGCATAACCCAAAATCAAGTTAAGCTGATGCTAAATCCACTGAAATCAAACTTCCAGCACCATACAACAAAGCATGAATGGGAAATACAGTCACTTATCTTCCTTTATTATGTTAATAAGGGATTAAAAACAAACTGGTAGAAGGGTAGATGCAAGATAACAGCATTTTGAATACAAAGGACACTTCTTAGCATCTTCTGTAAAATCAGATTTTTATCCTATGAATCCCTTACTAAACACTGCACTTAAGAGCTGAAGGGAACGGGAGCTTTGGAATAAACAACAGGTGAAAGATGAGAGCTCCCAAGGGGTGTCTTGGCTCTATGGACACTGATTTCCATCTCAGAGGTCCTTGCTGACTTGCTTCTCCCTTGAGCTGGTGATAGCCATCAGCGTTCTCAGTCCTAATGGTAGTGAAGTCATAGACCTAGCAGAGAGGTTCATTTAAGCTACTTAAAATACATAGATTTTGCATGTGGATAACAACTCCTTTGCACTGTAGCAGTGTTAAAGCCAAGGTAGGAACGCAGCCTGGTACAAGAGATCACGGATCTTTCTTGACATGAATGCCCATGAGTGAGTTACAGTGTCTCCATACCTCAGTACTGCTGCCTCTATTACAGACTTCTTTATCGAGCACTGCCACATCACCAGCACCATCCGGACTGTACCATCCACCATCATGGTGGCAAACTGCTATTGAGTGCTGCTTTTATATTCTTGTTTTGCTTTTTAAATGTTCCAGGGGTATCTAAACACCCAGTAATTTGAAGAGCAGCTCCTTTTCAGTGGGCAGTCATCTGGGTCTTGCAGACAAGTTTCTTAACACATGCATTATCACTCTCATTCTGTGTGGGATGCAATGGCACCTTGTGTGCACACTCACCTTCACTCCTAGGGTGTAGGGACAGTCACACAGAGGTTATTTACTGCATCTTCAGTTTTGTCAGCCGTCAAAATTTAACAGAAGCACTTCATGTTCTTAAACATTTCTTGAAGTTGCCTGGGGGCTTATTTTTGATGCTTAACTTTAAGCTCACAGACTCAAATGCTGGGCTGTTACCTCAAATGAAAACACACGCCCAAGCCAGAAACAGCCATCTTCTACCTTGGTTTCAAACTTAGGAATTCATTTCTCCAGATCAGAATTCAGCCCTCTAGGTTCCCAAACAACAGAACCAACTCATACAAAAACACCATGCTATCAGTTTCACAGTACTTAAGGAAATCCACTTCCAGCAGATAGTGGCACCTGCATCTGCTGAAATGTACTCCAGTGTTTGTATGAAGGAATGCCATTTTAAAACACCTCCAGTCAGCGTGTACTGCTGTTAGCTTCAGTCCCAACTCCAAATAGCAAAAGATTTTAAAATGGAATTAACCTATAAACACTGTTTTTCCTATTAGTTAGTAAACATACATTTGCAATCTACAACTGGTAGCGTATTAATTAATTTTCTGCATGTCACTGGCCATATGTCTTTCTCAGCTCCCGAGCTAATATTTATCATCAAAACACTGATAGAACAATAGTTCAAAATTCTCTGATTGTATCTTTTTTTCCCTCATTATATGAGATTCTTATGATTGCCACACTTCAAGTTAACAACAAAAACACTGACTGTCCATTTACCTCGCTGTTTGATACAGGTACTCCTTTCCAATTTTTTAATACTTTTAATTTTTACGTGCAGGAAATCACTCTGAGCTAACAATACATAGTGAGGGATCAAGGTTCTACAGACTTGTGACTTGCCAGACAGCTGCCAGTCTTATTTTGAACTAGTGTGGCAGGCTGCAGAAAGCTACAAGATATTGTCTGCTGGTGTAGAGCAGCAGCGTCCAATAGAAGGGAGAAGTGCATAACTGAGGGAAGTAATTTCTCCCATTTGCCACAGCTACCACGAACATGGATCAAGACTCAGAACTTGATAGTTTCACTGTGCTCTGAGGTAGATTTGGCTTTGGCCCAGTCTGTCTAAGAGAATGCACATAAGAAGGTATATACAAGACGAGGTTTATATTAGTACCGTGCTTCTTGAGTGATTTATAAAAGCAATCCTCTGTCTACATAAAATACAAAAAGGCATGCTAATACTCTGGCCATGCATTCATTATGGGCCAAAAATCTGGCTTCGGATAGACAGGAATCTCTGTATCTGTGCTTAATGTAAGCATGAGATAACAAGTAATAAGGAAAGCTTAGCAAAATTAAAGCTGAAACACTAACTCCTTCCTTGGTCAGTGTTTTCTTATATAGAAGAATGAAAGAGTTTAATGAAAAGCTGTTGTCTTTGTTTCGGTTTTGTGTTATTAAGAACGACACTGAAGATGTATTGGAAAGAAATAACATATTTATAGCTAGACACAGGAGTCTTTTTAGGCTGCACACAGAGGAAGTACTTCAGAGGACAGCAGGTATCTGAAAACTTACTTGTATGAGGATTTAAGACAAATGAGTAAATGTTTCTGCTGCACAGCATTACCTACTGTTTCCTGATCTGTAGGTATCAGTGGACTCTATGTACCTGCAGTACTTAAAGTGTGGTAGGAAGGGAAGGTATGGAGCCTATGTATTGGGCTTCAAGCAGAGTAACTGTACTAGCAAGCAGCCACTGATTTTCAACATCCCCCCACACTTAAGACATTCTCAGTTACCCTGGCACTTAGAGCCTCTGCATTAGTCTGTGCCATTATAATGCCTGCAGGTCCCAAAAAATAATCTATGACAATGTTCTGTAGACTGCTGTGTTCTGCTAACCCAAGAGGAAGCACTGACAGCAGAGTATAGCATTCTCAGGGTTGATCTGATCCACAGGGGAAGGCTGTAATGATATGGAGCAGGGAGGAGAGAGAGAGAGAGAGACAATAGCACTGACCAAGAACTGAGCAGAGAGAACATACTGAGAAAAAAAACTTTTTTCCTAAGTTGATGGTCAAGGACTTCTTGAATTGATGATATCCCTATATCATATCCCTAATAAGCTCTACTAGATTTTTCTTCTACAAATGTATCACACCGCTTTTTGACTTTGCAAATTTGCAACATTCATGATGTTTGGTCAAAAACTTCTTTGCAGTTTCTAAATGTTTGCTTTTTTTCAACCTGCTACCATTTCAGTTCCCTACTCCCTGTGTTATAAAAGGCAATTATTAGTTGCCCTCCTCCTTGTTGCCTGTGATTTTACAGTGGAGGCTACTTGGCCATTCCTAACATAGAAGCTGTTTCCTCCCTCTGACTGTGCTTGTTCACGCTTGGCAGTTTCATTACCTACTTTGAGATGGAGAACCAGAACTGAACAAGGTTTAAGTTGCAGGCATAACATGTATTTATGTCATTAAATAATTATTATTTGTTTCATTTCAGCTTTCTTTTCCTTCTTTGTAATTCCCAATGTCTTATTTGCTTTTTGACATCTGAACGCTGTGATGATTTGGTGACATTTTTGTTTCTTGTATCTGTAATATCCCATTCCTAACAGCTACTTCAGAGCCCTTTTTGTGCGTGAATATTAGGATTATCCCTTCCCTGTCCTACAAAAGCGTACATACTGACATTTGCTATTTTTATTTAAGCTGTTGCTTACATATTAAGAGGTCCTTTGTACCTTGTTAATATCTGTTTCCATATTTACTGTTTTGAATAATGTGGGTGCCATCAAAACACTCTTCTCCATCAACCATTAATAGCTAAAGAACACAAATCCCTCCTGGAGGTCACTGCTAACCTCCCCTCATTGAGTACTTATGTTTACAAAATAACACTGAGAGGAAGGGAGCTCCAGAGGGTGACTACTCCGATCTCCTGCTCAGAGCAGGTCAAGCCAGAGCTGTATACTCAGCATCTTCCCCCGTTAAGTTCTCAGTATCTCCAAAAGTGGAGGTAGTGGAGGCTGATTTTTGTTTTTTTTTTGTTGTTGCTGTTGTTCACAACCTCTCTGGGCCCTTATTTCATTGTATGATCCCCCTCACAACATAAAAAAAACCACCCCAAAACAAAAACCACTCAGCATCCAGCTTTTTCATACATCAAGTCAGAATCTCCTATATTCTCTTTTGTCACTGTTATCTCTCATCCCTTCTTATCCTGCTTCTTGTCTTTCATCCACATGAGGGCATCCCGACTTAGCTTATGTTAGTTTAGATGCTGAATATGTATTTGTATGACTTTCCAAGCACATGAAGAACAGAACTTGGTATTCATCTGCAGGCATTATCCTCCATAAGGAAATACACCAGGGTGGATGTACTGCCTTTTCCATAATCCCACACCAGTGAAAGTAATGGCCAGTGCCTCTCCCTGCCTGGTGCAAAGATCTCTTAGCTACCTTACGTGAAGACTGCAAATCAGCCAACGCTGAAGGTCAAAAAATACCTATGAAACTTTGTATATGTATGGCCGGGAGAGCAACTTTCAAGTGGCACCAGAAAAATAACATTTCAAATTCAAGGTTTAAATGCTTCCGTATTGACTAATAAAGAAACAGTGTTTACATATCTGAATTACATAGTATAAGTAGTCAAATGTGGGATTCTGTAAAAATCTTTTAACAAATTCGTAAAAAAAAAAAAAAAAAAAAGAAAAAGTAGGAGAATATTTTTCTTTGCACAAAATCTGTATGCTGCTCATACCTGTTTCTCAGCCTGTTTCAAGAGTTTCTGGAATCGTTCATCCTCCAGTACGCACAGGGGAAGGTCTGTCTCTCCTCTACCTTTCATTTCTTCAAGCTTCTGCTTAAGATCCCGCAAGGCCTGAAGCTCATCATTCAGTCGATTCTGTCGTGTGCGTGACGCCTGGAGGTCCAGCTCCAAGTCGAGGGAAGTGCGTGCAGGGCACTCTTGCGTAGCTCTTCGCATGATTGGTTGGCAAACAGGCTGAATCATTTGGGAAAGAGGAAAATAGAAATTAGTACCTAGAGAGGCTAGTGGAGGGTTTGACATAATACAGACAGGAAAGTTCAACTATTTTTTGTTTTCCTTCAGCAAAATGCTGCTATTTTAAGATCCAACTATTCTGAAATTACTCTTTAGTCAGTAGCTATAAGTAAGTGCAAAAGTTTCACCAGCCATTTGTAGAACGATAAAGTTAAAACTAAGAAACCCTTTTCTGATCCTCAGGATAGCACTATGCCAGTAGCCCAAAACTACACAAGACTTCCCCACAGATTTAAACAGTATTATTTTTTTTTAGTCAACATTTGCTTTTTCGATATAACTTCGATAATAATTGCTTCTAATTATTTAATATTATAAAACCTGTAAACAAGCTCTTCCTTAGTGTATTGCACATTTGTTTAGTATCTTTTCACTGTGCATTTCACATGAATAAGTGGGGCAGAACTAGTCATCCCAGACTACTCTGTATTTCTTTCTTATATCAAATGTAACCCTGCAACCTGGTAGCAACCCTTCTGCAGGAGTATTTCTTTTTAGTTGCGATCAAGATTAAAAATATACCCCACAACTTATAAGAACAAATTCTACGTAAAGTAAGTGTGATCTTACTCTCTTCTCCTTCAATCCCTTTGTTATTCAAACTCTCTTGGATAAGAGTAAATTAACTGTAAAAGCATGTCAGAATCCTTGAAATTTCCACCCAAACTTGCTCAGCATGTACACTGCCAGTGCTCACATCTGTGCAGCTTCAGCTGCCTTGGGTCCCTTTGTCAGTGAGCAAAGATGAGCCTGGTCCAGCCCGTCCCTGGAGACAGCCAAGGTCAGACTGGGCCAGGCTCTGAGCACCTGATGGAGCTGCAGGCATCCCTGTTCGTTGCAGGGTAGCTGGACCAGATGGCCTTCAAGGGTCCCTTCTAACTCAGGCAATTCTTTGACTCTATGGAAGACAAAGACCGCCGTGTTGACATTTCAACCTGAAACTACAGGGGATGTGTGTGGTACTTGCATTGCTTTTGCTCATAAACTTGCATTAAAAAGCACGTGGTTTAAGTTATTTGCCATTCCCGATTTCCCCATTTGTCTTGAACCATTCAGGTAATGCAGTACATACCCGTTTGACTCTTAGGCTCCTCCTTTCTGTGGCATTTCTCACAAAGAGAGACTTTTTGGCTAGTGTTGAGCTGTCGCTGTCACTTCGACTCAACTGTCAAAATGTACATAATGAACAGAGATATAAAGCATCTTCACATACAAATACATCTGTATTGGATAAAACCAGTCAGAAAATCTCAGTGCCGATAAACACGTAGGCAATTCTTAGCATAAAATAAAACATTTTTCAACTAAAGCGTCTATTCTAAAATTCTATTCCTAGGCCAAGACAGCCATGGATCTTAATGAATAGGAAGTAGACTGTTCAGGAATGCAAGGAAGGTAACTGGGTATTAAGAAGGACCAAATGACTGGCTGGCTTTTATGTGACTGCAGGTTATACTACGGATTTCATTTACTTGGGGCAGACATTAACGAACGACCGCGGGGAAGGTAAATTACTGTAGACATGCACTCATCCAACAAACATTTTTTTTGTATTACAACTTCCTTCAGAAGCACTTGCAACTTCTCAGAAATATGCATCACAGCACAACAGCAGTGTTTTCTTAATTATAGCATTAGTTCCATGTAAATCAATGCAGACTGTCAGATGCATCAACATGCGTGGTGGTAAATCTTCAAAGAAAGCAAAAGCTTCCATCTGTAGAATATTTATTTTTACCTCCTCAGAAAAGGACAGATACAAAGAATTAATTCTGCTAACATTTTCATAACCAACAAAGGCAGAGCCCTAAAGCACGCTTACGCAGAACTGACTGGGAGTTGGGGGTGAGAAATGGAATACACTTGCAATATGAGCACACCTCTCTAGAAAGAAGTCTGTCTGTTCACCATGGAAATGCTACTGGGAACCCCTGGATGTGTTTGGGTGATTATCATCACTGATGTTCCTTAAGTACTTTCCAAGGGAGGTTTTCAAAGGCACAAAACAGACCTTGAGTCCATCCTTCAGGCCTCAAAAAAAAAAGCATACTTTTTGCTTGTTGGAACATTGTATGAGACATAAGTGCTAAGCGATTTCTTCTGAAATGAGAACAGCTGGCCTGAGTGTATCCATTGGCTGCTTTCCTCTAAGTAAGGTACCAGAACAAGGAAGGCTGCACATGTCTGCAGTACATGTGGGAACTAAGACTGAGGAGGCCTGAATTGTTCAGCCCTATCCATAGACTTAGATGCAGTTACACTGCACACTCTTGAGCCCAGACAATGGACCTCAAGTATTTTTGAAGCCGTAAAAGACTGATTCGTGCAAACATGGGTTTTTCCTAGGCAACTTTCCTTCTGGGCCATACCATACACAATGAGAAAGTCAGTGGTTTGGCCGAAGTTTCTTATTTCAGAATCTGGCTTCTGGCAAATTTCAAAGCTACAAAAGCCCAGAAATTTGCTGGATGCAAAAACCTCAGGAGTTTATGCTAAGTCAACCATCAGAACATCTAATGCTACTGCCTGTAGAAGACCCACAGGCAGAAGTGAAGGCTACTTCCCCCCTCAATACAACCAGTTTCCAGCTTGCAGGAATTAAACTGAAGATTAGGTTCTCAATTCAGACAGTGATCTATCCAAACTATGTAAAGATTGTTACAATACTACACTTCATTCACATACAGGAATACTTACGTATTTACATATTGACTACAGCTTTTTTTTAGGCCAATCATCATCACAGAGAAATGACCAATTTTAGTATTTCCAAATTATTATGGAACCACCTCTAACTGTATGGAAAAGAATTAAAGCATGAAGTATTTAAAGAAGTCATATTTGTGTGAGTAAATTACAGTTTACAGAGCTGGCAGTCCATGCCTAAACTCTAAACACATGATTTTCACCGTTAGTTTAGCAGCAACAGGGTTGGTAATTTAAATTTATTTATTTAGTTTCTACACTACGATCTGTAGAGACTGGAGAATTTTGTTGCCAAAGTCATGTTTAAACTTAGCTGGGCTGCACTCACACATTTTTCTAAGAGGTAATTACAGCAAGACTTGGGCGGTTCAGGTTTAAAACCAGTTAAGATACAAAGTGAGAATTACTACTGGTGACTGAGCTCTTTCCACACGGTTACCTTTAAATGGTTATATTATTAAAATATGTTCATGTAATGGCAGTTTACAGAGAACTCCATTCTGTTTTAACAAATTATTTTGCTGTGTGAGAGCTATAGTTGCTTCCGTGCAGTGAAACACTTACTGCAGAGAGCCAGCACAGGAATCTGTTACTTTTATCCAACAGGATGCATTTTTGCCCTCGTAAAGGTGTTTTACAAGAGTGTGCAACTTTACTGAAAGCCAGTTCTGCTATGTACCAGCTCAGTTAGGGAAAGAAGGAGCACAGAGAAAGCACAGGCTCTGCCTCTTGCAGGGAAAACTGGTGCATGACTCACTGTCATTAATGCATCATTCCCAAGAAGTTAAATGACTCTTTAGTTAATAGCTCTTCATGCCAAGTGTTTTTCCTCTTACCCTACAGATGTATTGGTTCCGCTCGCCTGGCGAGAAGGTTTGTGAGCGCACAATCATGCTGTTCCTGACAAAGGGACGCTGTCTTGAGCTCCAGCTGGCTCTGTCCTTGGGTCGGACTGTTGCATTCTCATTAACTGATTCCTCAGTGTTAGTCTCTTTATCAACCTATCAAAAGGAATTCAGTTTGTAAGAACTGTTATGCCCGGACACATGCCACTACATAGGTTTTTTGTCTTTGAATTTTACAAGCATTCTTGTCACCCTGGAGGGGACGGAAAAAGATCAGTAGCAAAAAATCATCTTGCCCACCATGCTACACCAAACAAGGAAACACAAAACCCCCCAAATACTTAGGGGAATCCGGGCAGCCTTTGAAAGTAACTCTCTCTCCTCTAGAACCATAGCTTCTGCCTTTGCTGCCCTGCAGATTTTATGATCCAACCAGGGTACAACAAGCATTTTGATTTGCCATTTGCAGAGATAGTTATTATGCATTTGTATTTATACTGTATTTGTTCTGCATTTGAGGAACAGCATGGTTCGGCCTCGCTCAAGATGGTGCCTATGCACACAAAGCAGCAGCCGGAATGGGTTCTTCCATACATCCGCCAAGGGCCAGCAGAGCGGTGCCTCATGTCAGTGTGTAGAGCTGCACCAGCCGTGTGAAACCAGGTAGAGGCCACTGCTAGCTCTCTGCCCCGAGAAAGGGCTGCTGCCCATTACAGTCGTCCCTCACATGTCATGAGGAGCCTCGGGTGCTGACATCCCTGTAGGAGGCGCCGTCTGTGCTTACACGCAGCAATCATCTTGACAGCAGGGACAGAACGAGCGCTGCAGCAGCTGGCACATGTGGTGTTACTGATGTGCACTGGGGCATTTTCTTCAACTGGGGTAATTTAATGAAGTTCACGGTTTTGAATGCACAGGTGATAAATACAAGGACCTAAATAGAACAACTGCAACCCTGAGAGGATCTGGCACAAGATGATCTATACTGTGGCTTGTTTATAATCAGATCTGCAATGTCTTTCCTTTACTGTCCAGGTCCACCCAGCCCTGGCATTGCAAAAGACTTATGTGCGTGTCTAACCTTCAGACGTTCTCCTTGATGTCTCCCCTTGCTGAGTTAGAGCTTTGATCTATATTTGTCTGCTACCCAGAAGACTGTCAGTCCTTTTATACCGCAGCCTTGGCTCATTTGGCATCTTTCCACATTAATTGGAAGTTAATTACAGTTTCCAGCAAGTCCACTGAGGTGTCAAACTTTTGTATCGTTACAAACTTGAAGGAACAAGCTGTCATTCTTGTCTTTTTATCTTTGCTGTTTTATAGAACCCATAGGTCAAATGTAGGCAACATTATTTTCATTAAGATGCAGAAATATGTTCTAAAAGTTTAATTTCTAGATCCTGTGCTATCATATCGGGCACATCTGTATGAAATACTTTCTAAAAGTCCTCTCTAAAAGGTGGAATATAGTTTTAGGCAAACAGTTAACAAGAACGTGCCATTGGAGTTAATCATGTACAGTGTGCGGGTAGTTCAACAGTACGCAGTTTAATACATACTTTGGAGCCTTCTGTTAATTAATCTTCCTTCCTCTGCTAAACCAGATTTTGTATTACACAAAAATAGAAATTAGAAATAAGGAAATCCCCTCACCGCTCTAAGGATCTCGATCCCTGCTCTGTTTCTGCCTCTGTTTATTAGAAGGGAAACAATAGATAAATCAGAAAA
The DNA here is from genome assembly GCA_016647715.1 of Pavo muticus. Lineage (NCBI taxonomy): Eukaryota > Metazoa > Chordata > Aves > Galliformes > Phasianidae > Pavo > Pavo muticus. Next base: position 2,379,546 of record JACDJE010000102.1, on the reverse strand, counting down.
AAAAAAAGGGCAGTGATGAAACAGATATGCAGAAATATTTTAAGTATGCACAGATCGAAACTACTGAGCTGCTCCTGCACCTTGCGTAGTCTCCTCGCGCAACAAAAAAAAAGGTGAAGACTGACATTTTTAATTAATTGTCTTTGACTTAGAAGTTCTGTGTAGCATGCCTGTTAAATGCCTTCTGCACAGCTCAGAAATGACTATGCCAATTTTGTTAAAAGTTCATACCAGTGCTACAGCAAATGCCACATCAAACTGTGAATGCTCGGATGTGACAGATTCCTCGATTAACTACCCAGAAACAGGTCTTCACACCTAGTAAGATACCACAGGAACGCGTACTCTAAGATGCTCACCAGTGTTAGTATGACGGCAGCTTGCTGGCTTTCATGGGCCTCATCTCTGTTCTGTCTGTTCTCATCTTCCTCAGTTTTTCCTGCATCAATGAATAACCCCGCGTCATCGGTACAGTTGCCTTCTACTGCCAGCTTAATGCCATCTTCCTCTTCATCCCCAATTTCATCAGATGCTTCTGCAAGCATTTCTAACCTGCATGAACAAAAGCAGCCTGGGCTTACTCTTGAGCTGATAAAGCCCACCACAGAAAAATAGTGGAAGGCCTAGGCCTTCACTCATGTATAACATACGCATTTTCCTAATGGGGAAATGATTATCACTGAAATGCTTCCCTTAAGTTCATGGTGAAGGCACACTTCATTATATGCTCCAATAAAGCCCTGCAAGCTCTACTACAGTTCCCCTACAGGATCATGACGATTACGCTGCACTATATTGTATAGCTCTATGCTGTTAACACTGAAGGACTTTGGTTGTAATAAATTCACAAAACAAGCAAACAGGTCCCTCCTTCCCCAGTAATAAAGCATGTATTTATTTTTATACTGTAGCTAAAAAAATTGCACTGGAGCAGAACTCTTAATAGTGATTTAGCAAGAAATCTGTTTGAGGAAAGTTCACAGCTTCTTCAAAAACAAGGTAATCAGTGGAAGCACCTACACACTGACTTTGTCAGACAGAAGAGCTCCACTCAAATCCTGTTAGTCACTTATTAATGCAGCTAGATATGAGACATCCTAGTACACCTCCAGTGGCTTAGACACCCCAAGTGGTTTCGTGGAGCAAAGTACATGGAGGAGCATCAGCTCTGGGAACTAATAGGGCAGCCAAGACACTGTAAATCTAAGAGAAGGTAAAGGAATTAACCACACAAAGGAACAAGAATCCCATCCCCACAGTGCTCTCTCATTATCTGTGAATAAGAGGGAGGAGCAGAATCATTCAGACATGAATAGTAAAGAAAAAATGGCTCTACCAGTCTTCCTCAGAGCCCCTTTGCTCCTGTTCATCCTCCTCCTCCTCGTCTTCAGCCAGCTCTTGTTCTACTGCTTCCAGCTCAGCGGATGTTCTCTCCAGCAGAGCTGACACAGCATCCTGCTTACAAGAAAGGAGAAAGCAAAACCAGAACTGAGTGATACATAACCCAGGTTTAAGAAAAAAGAAAAAAAAAAGGAAAAAAGACCCCCTTACAAGAGCTCTATTACCCTGGTGCTCCCTGGTACCAGCAAAAATTGACCTAGATCACAAACAGTGAGTTTGAATTGTTAGTATGTAGAACATTAATGGATGAATCTCAATCAAAAACAGATTGTTTGTATAATGATAATGCAATCAAATATGTTCCTGCCACCCTGTAATAACTCCCTTCTCTTTTCCTCTCACACTTGTAATATCCCTAGCTAAAAACAGGTTCCTCTTAAAAGTCACATTTTAATGCCGTTCTCTTGAGGAAGTATTAAAGCAGAAAAGTTTATTTAACTGAAGGAATTAGCATGTGTTCTGCATAAACAGCATTTTCTGTGAAATTACTTTTTAAAGTATGCAAATTCAAATAATAAATAGCTTTTTTAATACTTGCATTTGAAAGTCAATGGTAATCTTAACAAAGCCGTTAAGTAACATTTATTTTTAAAATTAAACAGCAGAAATGTTTTGAATTAGAATGCAATTTTGTAATCCACTAAGAAGCTTCGGCCCTACCCACGCTTACCAACAAGTTTATAACCCCTTGTGGGAGCTGCTCACACAAAAAGACTATAAACAGAAGTGCCTACAAGACAGGGCCTCGGATCTTCAGAGGAGGACAATATACACAGAATTGTAGTGTCATTGCACAATTAGGGCCTGTGGTTTTTTTCCTTGTTATTACAGTAGCAGTCAATACTTCACTCACCAAGTCCAATGAGTCTGATGGCTGCTTGCTTAAAAGAAACATGCGTTCCTCATTCTGATCCTTGTTTTTTTTGCCAGGGATTTGCTTGCAAGACAGAAGGTTATACCACAGAGTACAAGTCTCATCAGAAAATGACAAATCTGCCAGACTGATCTGAGTTCCAGCCTGTACAAAAATAAAGGGAAAAAGTCCGAAGTTCTTTTCTGGTAAGACAGCTGAAAATAAATTCAGCAGTATTTATCATGTAAATTAAGCAGCACAAATTTGACGTGGATCTTACTTCTCTTTTTAACTGTATAATTTTCTGTTTCCCTTCACTTCTATTAATCAAAATAAATGAAGTAGCACATGGAAGGGTCCATCATAAAGTCCATTCTGCCCTATTCTATTTCAGACTGCAGAATTTCTCCCCACATGCATCACACAAATCTCTCTCCATCTCTGTAACACACGCATCTGCTTTCTATAGCTTTCAATAACGAAAACCTGCGCCAGTGAAACCTACAGCATCAACCCATAGAGCAGCAAGTTACAGTTAACTTTTCAGTTCTTCTACCACAAAGATCATCAATACAGCAAACAATAATGGATGATTATGTGTTCTAACCAGTGAAGAAGCAGATAAAAAGAGATTAAGAAGCCCCTTCATTTGGACCAATGCTCTGGAAAAATGTACAAAGTACTTGTGTGTTTGGACTGTTTCTTGGAGATTAAAATCCTCCATTCTTGGCAAAGCAAATCATCCTTATGGCTACTAGGCTGAGTAGCCCTTCCAAGGCTGGTTGTGATGTCCAGGCTTTCTGCCAGAGGTGGAATTCCCAACCCTTTCTTCTGATCTTGTGATTAACCCATATATCTTTTTAATTTTTTTCTCCTTCACCTTTGAATCCTCCATTCTGTTGCATTTTTGTTCTGTGACTCCTCCCTTACCTATGGGGAAACCTCTTGGTTTTCTTCACATCAGTAAAGCTGATGAATTCAGTCCACTGACACACTGAGAAAGGCCAACACATGCCCCAGGAACTCCTACATTTTTGAAAGCGAGAGGCCACTCCTGCAGTCTGCTCTGAAGAACCCCATCAGAATTCCAGCATCTCCTCAGGGCATTTTAACCAAAACTCTCACTGTACTACTACAACAGACTTATGGGGAAAAACTAAACTGACTTGTATAAGACAGTGCAAAAGCGATTTGAAAGTAAATGAAAAGTCACTAATTAGGTGATAACCGCAATTAACAATAGAGTACAAAAAAGCCCGTCTAGTGAGCCGGTCTATGGATATCATGCTGCTTTGTTATTTCTAAAGATCATGAAAATGAAAAAGGTGAACTTTTATTCTACAACAATGTACAAAAATTAGTTTGCTCTTTGTGACAAGTTTTGATAAAGAGGGTTAGCATTGATTTATTTGGACATACTATGGCTCTCGGCTTTCACTTTTAAATCTAGTGTTAGCATAACGTTGCGATGAAGTCTTTAATATTTTAATATCTAAAACAGCAGAGCTGCAGTACCAGCCTGTAATTAAAGCTTACAGTAATGCTGTGTTAGAATTATCAAACCACCTCCTGAAACATCCACCCAGGATTAAGTTGGGTATCTGGGATTTCAGAGAAAGCCAGAGTATTAAAGCAACAACCACTATAAAGAGAAAAAATCCTGAAGAAAGTACTGTGAAATTTCAGTGGCCTTGAGCATCAGAATACAAGGGGACACTACGAACAAATGCATGCCAAAAACAAGCCGGAAGTAAAACTGCATACCAAGCATTCTTCCCGACGGCTTCTACTGACTGCACAAACATCTACTCTCAGTGTCTTCTGTAGAAGTGTTCCTTGGGAAATGGCGACTCTGAATATCTCATTGAGTAAAATGGTTTCCATGGCAGGATGAACTTTTGTGCGGAACAGACAGCTGGTATCAGCTGAGGATGGAAGTACTGCTACCCTAATGTACCTGTCGAAAACGAAACAAAGTCTTTACCTGTATTTAAACTAACACTTGTTGATGATGAGTGATAGAAGTTGACCCCATTGTCTAAAGGACTGCACTGTGAGAAAAATATAACAGCAACAAGTCAGAAATGGAATGAAAAAGAGGTTAAAAAGAGAGATGGGGCTGATGGGGAAATGCACAAACATTTCCCAAAATGAATTTCTTCCTCTGTAGTAGCAAAAGAGGTAGCTGTTTCTGCCTCTATCCAAATTTATCCTCTAGTCTGGTACTGTGAACACACACTGAAGACCCTGTCACAGACAGGAGGAAAAAGAACCTTAATGTCAATTAAAAAATAAATGAGAAGAAATTCCAACAGAGGTAAAAGTTAAACTCTCAAAACAGCGTGAGCGGCACTGAAAGCAGTGGCATGTTTTTCAATCATTTCAAAAGGCAAACAAAACTCCAAAGAAAATGGAAAACTAAGAAAAATGAAGAAGAAAACATCTAGGGCCATAGCTGCTTAAGGCACGTAATACATGAAGTGAGACTTAGAAGAACGCAGCTTGAAAGCTTGAAGAAGTACAGAAGTATCTTCCAACTGGTATGCAGCTGCATTCTCTTTACATAACAACTATGAATGGATACTATGTGAATAAGGGCAGTAACAGCTAGCTTGCAGGTCTCCCTTTACAAGTAGTTCAATGGATAAAAGACATTCCTCATGTAATTTGTAGCTCTATTTCCCTAGTGCGCAGGGCCTCAAACACGTGAGCAGAGCACATTAACTGCTTTGCATCTTTTCTGTGCCTATGTATTAACTTATTTCTGGTGTTGGCTTTCCATATTATTGACACATACTAAAGAGAAGGATGCAAAGAAGCCAGCTAAAGCAGGAAGAACAAGTGGAAAAGTATTCTGGAAAAAAAAACTTTCTGGAAAAAACTTATTCTCCCCACATTTTTAGAACTATTGCTATATTTTATGGTAGTGACTTTATACATACTGTTAGTATTATTAAAAATTCACTTTTAGATTAAATAAACCAGAAGAAATTAGGTTAACAAAATCAAATTTCTCCCAAACCTGAATTTGGACACAGCTTTTATTCCTCAATTGCGCTTGGCTTCTTGGGATAACAAGAACGAGTAAGTTGCTTGGTTAGAAAATATAGCCTGGAGAACAGGAATCTGGCCTTTCGACACAACGATCCCAATGTTAAGTGGCAGTGCAACGCAATCCCAGTAATGCTGCTGTGGTATTCACATAATGTAGGTAAACAACTTGCACGGTCTACTTGCAGCCATTAAAATGGCAGATTAAGCAATAGTTAGGAAACGTTTAGAAAAGAAGTATGAATAGTAGACAGGTGGTTAATTGGAGTGTTATTTATTGGCATCAGGCCAGACTGATGGGTAAAAAGAGAAGCAAAAGAAAGTGCTCACTGGCTTTGTTTAACAGAAGCGCTTACTTTCACTTTAGTAAAGAAAAGAAAGGTGAATATGTCCATCGGTGTCTTACATTTTACTGTGTCTTACATTTCACTGTGACAAACCTAGAACTTCTTGACTGAACAAAAAAATGACCTTGACACAAATTTTAAGTATTCCACTTTAGTGTAATGTGCAAATTTCCTGGTAACTTTGTTTTCTTGCAGCGTTGCTGGAATCCATAAAAGCTACGTACTTCTACAGTTTGATGCATAATATTTTAGTGTTGTAAAGCAGCCAATCAATCAATTTCTTTGGAGGATTTGTTCAATTTATTATCGTATTCTCATATTACTACTTACACTTTAGAGCCAAGGGGGACAGAAAACACTGGAAGATTTCTAAGCTGGACTATGATTATCACGAAACTTGAATTGCTGTGGTCATATCTGTTAAAGAAAGGACAATATGAGGAAAGTTCACTATTTATTTACACAGGAACAGATAAATTCTCTTTGCTGGTTGCTCACCTGAGTCCTATTTGAACTTGGGCAGCCTCTAGTGCTGTTGCATCATCTTCACTGTATACAATGTCCTCAGTTTCATTTAGACTAGGGCAAGCAAGCAAATACGCAACAGTTAGGAATGTTATACTTAGCTTTCAGCAATAATTGAGGTAGGCACACACAGAATGCACGTACGTTATCTTGAATTTAATTGCAGCAAGCAGTCCAAATGAGAATTTCACAGCCTACCTAATAGCAATTCCTGTTTTAAGATAGTTGCTGCCTGAGCATTTTACAAATCCAGTCACAAGTCACAGTCCTTAGGCTGATTACTAAAACAGGCCAGACTAACAGGCAAGAGAACAACTGATAACATTTTTCTATACTTGGTTAGTACTTCTTAATAACTCCAAATACAAAATTGGAAATTAAAGGTTCTAATGAATATCAGACCACACAATAAACTGGATATGAAGAACTACTTTGGAGAAGTTTTGAGAAACAGGAGCTCTGTACAACAGAGAAGTTTCTGTGCAAACAAGAAACATCTTTCCTCTGAGCCTGTTTCAGAACCAAAAGGACTCAAGTCTCGTAGCTGAAGAGCAACTCCAGTACAGAACGGAATCACAGAGAATCGATGTGGCAAAAAAATTTCCAGTTGTTTTCTGGGAGGTTTGAACGAGGATGTGCTGCTATTAGTGTGTCTCATTAATTTTTAAAACAGATTGTCGGGATCAACAGTGGTCAAAATAGTAAATGTGGAGAATGTTGCAGATATCCCATACCTTACTGAGACAGGACAGAGTTATTTTGAGACTATACATTCAGAGGTTTCCTTCTACTGTTTATTTCCTAGCTGCTGGCTCATATGATAGGGTGTGTTTATTCTTCCTTCCTGCCTTAAATTACTCAACACAAAGACTGGTCTATGCAGTGGGAAATTACTGTACTGTAGCTTCAGGAGCACACTGACAAATTGTTATTCCATACAGAGTGCTCATAAAGACACTTCTACTAAACATAAGCAGATCACACAGAGGCACTCATTACCACTTCACTACTTCCAACTCAATGAGAATTAAAAGTATCCACACCTGGAGCTATTACAGAAAACCTGGTGTCTGTAAATCTTAGCTTGTGCAAATAGCAATAGCTTGCTTTTGTACATAGGCGTAGTGGATGCAATTGTCTCCTTTCCTCTCTTTCTGAATAGCAACAGGGAAAAGAGAAAAATTGTTCTGTTTTCCACCCATCCCGGAGGGATGACACCGGAGATGACAACTAAAGAGTTCCACAGAAAATCCATGCCTTTTAGTCCAATGTTTGGTCATTTCTATCCACTTCTGCTTACAACCAGAGTATGCTGTAAGTTGTGATCACAGTAGCTCTGATTGAAATGAAGTGGAAAGACAACTGTGGTTAGCGAACTGAACTACTCAATCACAGTCACTTAGTTAAGCAAAGGCTGAGTTTTTACAGAATCACAGATTGGGTGAGGTTGGAAGGCGCCTCTGGAGTCATCAGGTCCAAGCAGGAACACCTGCTGCAGGATGGCCAGGACTAAGTTTAAGTGGCTTCACTACTTAACGAGCAATCTCTTTTGTATCTGAGCTTTTGTATTTGGTCTCATCTATTATTACATTTTAAGTTGTGAAAGACTTCACAAGTAGAAGTACTTTTATCGGAGGCCAGTAAAGCCCATTCATGGTACCATAATGCACCTTTGTCTGTCCTAAAACAAAAGCATTTAATCCTGTCAACAGAAGACATGCATCAACATCTTTGTAAGCATCCTGCAAAAACATCCCTCAGAATACTCAAAAGGACAAAAAATTTGTAGTTACAAGAACGTGTCAAAAAGGAGATGAAAATAAAGCTTTTAGTTTCTCTCTCAGTTCGCCAGTCCTCTCTTACCCAGCCTAGAAAAGTAAAAATCCTGTATAAACAAGTATGGAGAATTCCACGGAAGTCAAAAGCGACAACAGCAAATACGCTTCTTCTTGTATCCTGTTCACCACAGTAAATGATGAATATTAAACCCTAAAACCCTTAAATCTGGATTATTCTTATACCAACATTTCAATCTTCTCATCTTTCCAATATCCACTTTTTTTTAACGAAGCAATCATTCAAATGAAATGCCATGCCATCATAGCATTTATCTAAAAGAAGCAGTAACAGAGGTCACTCTGAGCAGTGTCAGTACAGCCGCATGGCAGAACCTGTACAGCATTTCTAAAGTCCGTGTGCCGACGGTATATAATTGCTTATAGGAACATTTCATTCTTTGGTGGAAATACTTATTCTCAAACCTACTGTTTCACTGAAGCTTCGTATACACCACTATCTCCAGCTACAGACTCATCAGACACGGCAGCAGATACACAAGCTGTCTTCTCTGCAAGCAGATGACTAGCTGCTCTTCTTGGCAAGTCAACACCTATGAAAAGAAAGAAGAATGAAAATCAGTCCAAGAGATTAATAGTCAGAAAAAGAGAAGTGCATAGCTTAGAAAGTTGTCAAATTGAAAGCAGTGACCCTTAACTGAGTATCACAGAGTAGTTTTGTTCCACATCGTTAAACATTCTGAGACTGTATTACCGATTCCACGTATTTTGGCTAGAGATATATCCAAACTGATGAACTTGAAAATGTACAACTGTTATTCCATTCCAAAATACATGCTTCTATCATCACCTGTATCAGCTGAGCTAGTTATTATCCTTCATTATCCTCATTATTAACTCCCATTATCCTCATCTGTGAACCTGTATTTGCTATGTTCTCATTCTACACTATAGAAACACTTCAGCTACATGCAAAGTGATTGCCTACTTTTTATTAATTATTCACGAGTCAGACAGAAGCACTCTCCCCAGTGATATAACTACTAGAAATGAAAAATACCCTCTGGTTTTCTATCATCAAAAAATTTTTATTCTACCGAGTCTTTACTATCAACTACTACTCATCTTTAATCTTCTATCAGTATTCATACACTAGTTTCAGGCAGCAAAGCAGCAGCATTCACTGAAAGCCATGTTCTGCAACTCAGTTAGCTGAGGGCCTGTGCAGTACTGTTATCTGCCGAGGGGTGAGGATGTTGGTATGCATTATGGTCCCCACCTGAATCATGACTTTACATCTTGTTAAGATGTTTAAAATTTAAGGCTTCAGATTAGATGATTGATTGCTGCATTTGTGCTTTTACTTATGGCAGTAGGAATGCTTTTTCCTTGATGATGAAGTGCTCTTTCCCTTCCCCCCCACCATGTGAGGGGTGAAGGTGATGACATGATTTATTGATTACCCTTAGGAATTACCACAGCAGCCTGAATTGACTTTGACAACGACAGAGACTGACTGTGGAAGAACTACATGATATTCCAACTTGGTTTCTGACAGAAGGGACATGTACAGAGGAGGAAATGTATGTATGATTCACCTGTAGAGAAAAGTCAGAGACAGACAGACAGACAGGTTGGTGAGCACTACGTCTAAATAGCCAAGGTAGATTATGATATGAAATAACTAGCTGTACTGTTTTAAGCTATGCTTGTCTGCCCCCAGATTAAGATTCTATAGTACCTGAATTCATAGCCCTGTACAACCTATATGTTAGGCTGAAATATTCCATGCAGGTTTTATGCCTGAGGCTGAGTTTGCTGAAAACCTTTCCACCCAGCATTGCAGCAGTTCCAAGAGAGAAATTAGAGTAGCAACGCTGAACCAACCCCAGCTCCGTACCTCACTTTTAACGTACTGAAAGCCTCACCGTGAGGCCCATTTTGCTTTGGAAACTAGTGGTACAGGAAGCTTAATTAATTTCTGGCTTTTCAAAATTGCTCATTTTGGCAGCCTTAATGGCCTCTCAAAGTTAATGTTACCTAATTAGCAACAACACTTCAATAACCCACCGTGTCATTCATCCCATCTTCCTTAAAGAGAAGCAAATTCTAGGATGGGATGACTCATCCTTTTGGAAGTTACCCAGACTAGCTTAGGTGCTCACAGATGGGTAAAAAGATAAAAGCTATGAAATCCATGTTAAAAAATGGGCAGAGCAACACTGTAACTTACATGGCACGTGGGAACTTGTCTATCTCAACTTACACACAAAATGAACTGCAGATATTTTGGTGGCAGGAGGTTCAAATAACTATACACACACACACAAATTCTAACTTGAGGCCAGAAATCTCCACTGAGGAGCTCTGCTTATAACTTATTCTTCAGTAAGAAGCAACGCATCTGAATTCAAGTTACTAAAAAAATAGCACAAGGTATTTTTGCTCTGTCCTCAAATGTTCTGACAATACATAAGGACACCATGCATCCTTCTCGTCTTCAAGATCCAGCTTATTTTTTTTCTGTCATTTTTGAGGATAGAAAGTTGCAACAGCTATTGAACAGACACGGATGGAATAGGGCTCTCACAGCTCTCTGCACCCAAAGCTGCAAGTTACGTAGTGTCCCTCAGAAATACTGACTGCCCACAATGGCAAATCTGAGCCCATCAAGCTACACTTCAGTTACAGGAGCTTTCTCTACTCAAAAGCCATTTGTTTGTTCAAAATCTTTGTGTTACGCATACATTTTCACATTAGATTTTTTTCACAAATTACCTGAACTTCCTTCATGCAGAGAAGACAGAGGCTGTCTAATGCTTTCATTAAGATCCTTATCATCTGTAGGAATCTGAGATCCTGCTCTGGCTTCAGAGTCCAATAATATTTGGTTCTCACAGAGACTAATGCCTGCAAAACCACAGTCTTCAAAGTCTGTAGTGAGGTGATGCAGAGGGGAATTTTGAGCAGAGACAGAAAACGCAGCTTCTAAAACCAAAGGGGAGCCTGGGGGAGACAAGGAGGACAGTGAAGACCTGGAAGACAGCGACGTCACGGATTTGGTAGGCTCAGTCAGTTTGGGCTGGTCTGTGGCTGAAGAAGAGTCACTGTAACCCAGTCTCCCATGGGAGCTGACCACTTCATTTTCATGAATAGTAGTGATAGGCCCCGAAGGAATGTAACCGCTTTTTTCTTGCAATATGAAGTCAAGCTTATACTGATAGTCCAAATCTGTTACTTGATCGCCTTGGTTGTAATAGAGATCCATGGAGCTGAGCGAGTTGAGCGACCCTCTGCTTGATGTGTTCAGAGATCCCCGGCTGGATGCCAGAGATCCCAGACTGCTCCCTGACGACACAGACAGCGTACTAGCTGAGAGGCTGCAAAGAAAGAACAAAGACATACACTGATGTTACTGAACTAAACAGCGCAAGGAGAGATAAGATTGACTGGGAGCTGTACTGTAATGATTTCTTACAGCAGAATGCTGCTTGGGGCTTTTTTTGTTGTTTTTCTTTCTTTTTACACAACCATACTTGTTTTAGAAGCAGCGTGCCCAACCTGCACACCCTCAGCACAACATAAACAGCTTGCTGGCTATTCCCAAAGCCCCTTTTTCCAGAGAAGGCTGCAGCCTTAACAGACTGGTCTGGCAGTGATAGCAGCTCTCTCAGCTGCTCTGCTCCACCGTCGTGTGGGTGCTCATGGAGTCAATGTCACTGCAAAGGAGAGAGGTTATGACAGCAGAGGACTGCTGTCACCCCCAGAACAATCTACGCAGCCTTCCCTCTGCCCGAGCACCTGGGAGAGATGGCAGCTCTCAGAAGCAGAGAACTCACAGCAGAACTACTTTGTGTCCAGTTCTATAAGCATGGAACAGGCCATGAACATTCAATCTTTTCATGTTTATTAACATGAAAAGCGAAGGAGCCCTGCCAGAGAAGCTGAGCGTCACTGCCTTGGCTCAGGAGGACTCTGTTGGGAAAAAACATGTCAGGAAAAATAATTCAAGGCAGCCCCTTTTAAATGCAGCAGCAGAGTTATCAACTTTAAAAATTTTGCCACTAGGCTACACAACTGCCTTTAACAGGACAAAATGACACTTCAGTCCAAACAAACAAGATTACAAAATATATTTTAAGAAATAGTAATAAACATTTAACCAACTAATCACCAATCAAGATGCAGCTTACATAGACTGGCTGAGATGACTGAAATAGCTAAGCCACGAATAGGATGGCATGGCTTATTGCAAGAGGATCTTTATAAAATACTTAAAGAAAATTATTCCTCCTAAAACCCCATTTTGATTTCTACATTAACATAGCTGGAGTTTGACCAAATTCATGATTTTTAAAATAGATATAACAGACGCTTTGATAGCCAAGGGTACAGTCCAGAAGTGGGAGAAATTCTTCCCTAGGACAAGTTGCATGTGTCATTAAATATTAGAATTCCCATCAGAGCAATGATTTTGAGTTCACAGTTGCTGTAACCGATTACTGTTTTATTATCACTATGAATTGCGTGTAGCCAGAATCAGATTTTGAAACGATATCCGTCAGAAAAATATCCTGCTGAGGGTACTTCTCTGCCTACAGGAAGCACAAGTCAGAGCTGAAGAGAACCAACTCTTCACACTAGTATTTACATACATCCATACGCACATTTATTCACTGAGCCTCTCCAGTCACTATGCAGGGTACAGTTCTCCTTTTACACAGATGTCTGAGAAACAATTTTGTCTCCTCAGTGACAGCATTTTGCGATCTGACCATTAAAGAATTCCTGATTTATTTACACTGAAGCAAGATGTTGTATCCCTACTCAGTTATAGAAGCTATACAAAAAGATCCATTTGATCCAGCCTTGAATACTTTTTGAAAATAGAGAGGCATGCCGGGTTCACAAGATGGCAACATGATTGAAGCTATCGTAGTTGTGTTGTATTTTTAAATATTAAATGAATTTTGTTCAGCCTCCAGCTAAGAAAAAAACCTAAAAATGAAGTTTAGACAACCAAGTCCACTAGACTGTTACTGAAAATGGGTTCCACGTGATGCAGTACAGCCTCACCTCCTAAGTTGTGAATGCAAATAAGTCGTCAATTTTGTAGTTTCTTCAAGTTTCTGTACCAATTCTTTTCTCCTTTCCTCCAATTTTAATCTGGAAACAGAAATAAATGTAAGTAAAGTATGACAGAAGTCACGAAGCTAAAATACTTCACAGATATGACATAAACAAACTGAAGACTGCCTGTTTTCATCAGGCTGCTGACTACTGAAATCTGAGAGACTGCTAGCTTGCAATCCTATCATTAAGTCCTAACCACTTCAGCAGAGTGACTTGAACTGCAGAACACCGAGCACTTCTATAAGCCTGCTGAGCGTACAAGCAGGCACAACAAAAGAATGCCAGCGTTAATTCTGATCATGCAAGAAATTGGGGTAGCCTTGCAGGAAGTTTAAAATTAAAGCACTGTTTTTGATTTCAGAGTCTTCCTAAAGATACAAAGTACAATAAATCAAAGCAGGATCCCAGTGTAAGGTTCCAAGATGAGAGACCGTTTTCAGGAGTCCTTGAAGATGTAGAAACATTTACCAACAGCTTTTATATCAGCTCTGAGCAATACAGCCCATTATCAAGGTTTGCAGAGCAGGATCATTGCCTCCTGTGCCACTAACCAGCCTTGCTCTAAGGCCACAAATGGCAGAGTTCTCCAATTTCTTTTGGCTGACTGTGAAGAGAAAGGATTCAGTAACCTTTACAGTGGGCTTTTCCTTTTCTAACGCTCTTTTATCACTCCATTTGCGACACCATATACACTCCCTTTTCCTCAATGGAGTCCGCTAGAATGCTCCTGTAGTTGAGGATCAGTATATTCCCCTCCAGCCCCTGTTCAGTCAACTGATACACACAACAAGCTCTCAAGCAACTAATCTGAGGGATGGCTACTTTAAAAATTTGAGGTTCATCCACAGAAACCTCTTCTGCCCTTCTGGCATCTCAAGGATGTGCAAATTAAAATTCAACTGCAGAGAACATCTCAAAGAACAAAACCAAAAATCACTCATTGCTTTCTTATGCAAACTGAAAGAAATACTCCAGAGTTCCCAGAATTCACTCTCCGAGCGTAAGATAGCAGTAAAAAGCATTAAGTCCTCAATTCAACAAAGCATGAAAAGCACTTGCTTACACTCATGCTTATTCAGCAAGCGAATCTGGGTTATGCAAAGGTGAATAAGTTACGCCGAGGTCAGCCAGGGTGTGAACTTCCACTCCACTGCATACGCTGTGTGTGCTCTTACACTGCAATGATGTGCTCATCTGCCAGTACCTGCTAACCTTGTTAAAAGCATACACAGCACTTCACTCTTTGCTCATGTTCCCAAACCAAGAACTATGCTCATCTGTGATATCAGACATTCTTTCCCACCATTTTTTTTTTCCACTATATAAACCCTTCTGCCTTCTTTTAAAGCGTAATCCATCCCGCTTTCCTCAAGCTACAGTGCTCTTCATTAACTCTTTTGTGAGTTACACAAGTTCACGACATTTCACATTCCACAACAAATTATTTTTTTCTCTTCTATATTAGGCCAAATTCAAAACTTTTAAATCTTCCAAACTTACAGCATAGGCATGATCTTTAATACGGCAAACCATCAACAGGGCAAACTCCAGTTGCAACCCTCCTATCCTATCCAAAGAAATCTAATACTCATTGCAGGTGTGACATGTCAGTGAGACACCTTTCCCCAGTTTTGATCAGAAATTGTAACACTCCAAGGCATAAAATCTTAAAAAATAATAATAATTAATAAAGAAACTTAAACTGCACATACTTCATCTTCTTTAGGTAGAAATTTATGTGGATGTGTTCGTTTACGAAACATAAGAGTAGGGGTCAGTTTTACAGGCAAAAGCACAATCAAGTAGTTAAACCATCCCTCTGACTTAATGCCTGTTATTACTGAGAATACTTTGCTGAGGACTCAAGAAGTAATGGAATCTCCCTAACGTGAATGCAGAGGCAAGAAAGCAGCAAGCAGTTCTCAGCTGCCCCACACTCCAGATATTTCTAAACAGCTGCTGGAAGGCTCCTTCACGCAGTGAGACTGTACCGTCTCCACTTTTTTGAAGCTGATAAGTTATGATTTATGCCTTCCATCTGCAAACTGACTCCAAGTACATCTACCAGTGGCAGTTTCAGCATCCAGCATAACCCAGGGCTACACCAACCATGTTTTTAAGCCAGAGCAAGCTGCCTGTTTATTTTCTTCCTTTAAAAAACAAACAAACAAACACAAAACCTTAAAGAAGCAAAAACAACTTGTCATATCAAGCTCTTGGCAATCTATAGCTTCTTGCACTTTTATTTTGTTATCAGTACCAGTAAAACAATGGAAACGTAAGGTATTCATGAAACTTCATGAAATAAAATAGTAAAGCAATGATAGCGCTCTGCTTTGAAGATGGTGTATCTCCTCCAACAGTAATAGAACCTAGAAAGAAATAAAATGCTAATGTTTGATCTGATACAATTAACCACATGCTTTTCTTGAATGGGAGAGAATTTTATTTGCCCTCAGCATGTCAGATGCCCAAGTTTGGCATCTGACATGTATGGGAAAAATGTTATGTCAGAATTGTCTTTGGCACCAACATACTTACAACAGCATTATTATCAAAACCTTAGGCTCACATTTATTTGTTTAAGTGAATTTATTATGAACCCCTTATTGCCTATTTATTGATGGAAGTCAGAAAGCAATGGCTCCGCAGTAACCTAGATACTATCAACGCATTTCTCCTGTAGAATTGTAGTTCCAGTGGGACACAATCCTTCTTTGAAAACACTTTTGAATTCTCAATACAGCGTAGTTTGAAAATATTCAACTGTATGCAAATACGTTTAAAAATCACGCCTTATTCACACACGTTTCTTGTGTGGACAACAAAAAATTTCCTCACTGCTCATCTAAAATTTAGGACCCAACTTCTAATGCCGCCAACAGGAATGTCACCATCCAGCAATATGGTGATGGTGCAATAGCCAGTGTTTCCTAGGAGAGTCTTACAATGCTGACTGTATTACTTCAGTAAGGCAGGCGACCTTGATACATACAACAGCATTTTGTGCTTATTGGTTTTTTATGTGAGCTAGAGGTTCCCATAGGTTGATTTCCACTTACAGTTGATGGAAAGTCCACTTGTGATAGTCACCTTCGATTTTCTCCAACTCTGAACCTGGCTAATACTCATCTATAGTGGAAGTTGCTTTGGTTATCAGTTAGGAAGTGAAAAGTTAGGAAAGTTTAATTTTTACTCCCCCTCTCGCCCCCCATTTTTTTCTTTTGGTTGCATTTTTGCAACTAATAAAACTCACAATAAAAGGCTTCAGATGTTGCAACAATCAAGATAATCTTTGTAACCTGAGTTCAAATAGTTTACAGCTATTATCAGAAATCAGTGAATGATGTATTGCCCTCCTGCTGGTATGCTGACATTCCTCAGTTATTTAACGTCTGTCGTAGGCATTTTCATGCTGGTAACAAACGCAGAGCAACTGATATTGCAGAGCACATACAGGGTGTTCGTATTCTCTCTGAGCACAGAAGAATTCTTTGTGTTTCTGCCCAGTGGGCTAATAACAAATTTAATTAAGATCTACATAGAACAGTTACCGAAGGAAAGCAGCGCATCAAGGCACAGTTCTCAGCCTATAATGAGTACAGAGGTTGGACTGCAGAACGTGGCATTTAGTATCAGCAAAAACAACCCCTTACCTTTCAGCAAGTGCTTGACTGGGTGCGCTTTTTACAGAGTGCAGCTCTTCTTCAAGCCTCTTTCTTTCTGCTTCCAGCTGCTCTAGCTCATCTTGAGTACGTTTGCGTGGTGTGATAAACTGGAGTTCTTTTAAAAGCTCTTCTTTTTCATTGATTAACATCAATTTTTCCTTTTCCACATCCAGTGCCCCAGGCCAGGCCTCGCTATCTAACTTAGACAGTTCAATCTTCAAGTTAGCCATGCTAAAATAAAACATAGCAGATTTGCCTGAGCCCAGCACAGCACATAATTTCCATGAAAGATAGAAGTGATACAGTTCGAAGGTGTAAGTACAGAACAACTTTTTCTATTTAAACCCGTACTTTTAATTACCTTTACTTCACGAGAATGCTACTGTGCCAGAGATGCAAACCACCTATCCAGGCCAACAGGCCGTGTACTCTTCTCTGCCTCAGACACCTCAGAAGAATGTACTTCTGAGAAGCTCAAAGCAATTAACAGCAAACAGCTACGGTGCCCTAAATTCACCTGTCTCATGTATGGAAGAATGCTAAAACAGACGCCAATACCCAAATACACAAGAAATGAGTTTCCTTGCTCAAATTCTGAGTTGAATTACAAGTCTTGACTTTAATAAAAGCTTTATTGAAAGTGATCTGTCTGGTAACATAGTAGTGACACTTTGCTTTAGTCATCAAGGAGTGTGATCTATTTCTTCTAAGCTGTGGGAGACTATTCAGCTCCTGTAACAGTGAGGAATGTTGTTAAAGAATATGCAGAATATCAAGGTGTTGCAGCAAGCATGCATGCCAATTTTAAGAGGCAAAAGCACTGTTCTCCTCTGTGATTAAAAGAAAAGGCAATGTGACAGTGGCCACCTAAAAGAAAAGTAGATGAGTAACTTAGAAGTTTGTACAACTGCTATTCCCACTGTAGATGTCCAGTCACAGAGTTAGGATACCCAAGACCTGGTTATCCATACAGACAGCACACACAGCAGTAGCAGAAACCTCCCTACATTACTGTACGGTAGCTCGGTCCTAATCAAGAAAGGTTATTTCCAGTGTTTAGTCACCAGAACCATTCTGTTGTTGGGCTCAGCTGCGCAGCTTATAAAGGGTAGGTTTTGCAATAGACTCATTGTCCATTGGGAACCATATAAAGCATAACAATTCCCCAATATATGTTCCACATATCTATCCAGATGATAACTTCTAGCCTTAGCTGCACCTGAAACAGCTGCATAAAACTGTGGAAGCTCTGAACTCTGTAACAGCTCCTAGCCTTCTGCACCTCTTTGTTGTAGGCTGGGAAAAAGGCAGAGAAAGGAAAAGTCAGAATAAGACATTCCCATTCTAGGGCAATACAATCTTATCTGTTGCTTTTACTTATTCCTATCATAGCAAATACACCTAAGTTAGCTCACCAGCTGATACAACTCTGTGCAACTTCAGCATTAGCAGGCACTACCTCAGTAATGACCATTCTGCATCAAACACACATGCATCATTTGGTTTGTATAATCCTTCCACTGTCCTGACAGATTCCTAGGAAAACACACTTCTTCCTTCCAGTCTGTTTTCTGCAATTAACAAAACTAATGATATCATGCTTATTTTGCATCTCGGTTATTAATTTACAGTACATTATGACATTTAGTTATGATAAAAGCTAAGAATAGTTAATATTAAATCTAACTATCCCACTGCTTATACTAGAGGCGTAAGGGGAAGCTCTTCTCTCTTTTTCCATGGGTACCATTTCCTTCTCACCTGCATCTCAATGAAAAAACAACAGCTTTAAAAAACAGTCAGAATAAAAAAGAACACCCACCAAACTGCTACTAGAACAAGTGTAACCCCAAGTGATTTTACTGAAAAACAATGCAAAATAACTCAAATTGAAATACAATCAGTAGTGTTACCGTAAACAAATGGTAGGGTGAAACGAAATGAAGCATTTCAACATACTTTGCAGCTGTTATATAAATATATATAATTTATATTCAGCAGTCCTTTAGAGGAGCTGTACACAGAGGGAAAACAACGCAATCATTTCAGATGGAGAAGGTGTTAAGATTTGCACCTCCAGGTCACTGATTCCTGCTAGCTTTGTTTTGAAAGTAGCTGCTACTGACAGCTCTTTGATGGCCTAAGGAATGGGACAGTGGTCTCCCAGTAATTCTTTTGCTCCCTCTGCTACAGGTAACTCTCTGCTGTTCTGACATTTTTTTTTCTGCTGCCTCATCAAGAAAGGCAAAGGACTACATAGATATGAAAACAGAACTGGTTTCACACTTTCGAGATAGTCCTTGCTCAACAAGTCAGTAAGGCATGCAGCTGGAGTTTCAGCACATCACCATATGACTGTCAGCATAATATATCAGACCCTTCTGAGTAGCAGCTGCAGCTTGACAGTGAATTTGGCATAGCTGACAACCTCTAAATTCACCCAATTCTTTATTTTGTCAAAGTCAGTAGCTTCTACTTATTTAAGCAACATAAAAGTTCGCGCCACACAACTTTATACTGTCCTCAAAAACCCAAGGCAACATTCTACGACTTCAAGAGGCTGTGCTGGCTAAACAACATAAAACATGCAATGCAAAGTTATCTCATAATTTCCGAATAGAGAAGTTCACTCATTAGATCTTCTTTCCTTTTTTTGTTGTTAATGTTTTTGTGGGGTTTTTTGTTGCCTTTGTTTTCTAACACAAAGCAACTATGAACTTGCACATTTAATATTTCAGAAAAGATGGTCGAGACTTATTAACTTACAATGGCCATAATAATTAGAGGAGATGCAATTAGATACTGAAGTTTGGTATGTATCTTCATTATTCCAAGATATGCACGCTTTATTAACTTCACCCAGTAATCACTAATAAAAACAGTATGCTCCAACACTTCACTGACTTTAGCTGTGTCTCCAAGTAATCTGACTGTCTTATTTAAAGTGCAAAGGAATATTCATTATTTGGACATTTTTAGACAAAATTGAATGAAGACACCATTTAAAAAGTAATTTAACATTAAAACACACTGATGTTATACAGACCAAATACGTGGTTATGCAAAGATTAAGTATTTCATCTACTGCAATTTTGCCTCATCTTCTTGGTTAATTTGTGAGAAAGTACGATTTTATGCCGCAGTTGTCCAGACTCCAAACGCCATGCTTTTTTAATAGCTAGAAGTGGTACACTGATTACTGCCAGAGTGCCTTTTTGTTCCGACAGATGAGAGACAAAACACGACAGTGTGACTGTCTCGATACAAGAGCTCCCAACAGAGGATAATCTGGTTTTGGATAAAAGAAAATTGAGATCAAGTGCCATTTATATAAATCTAGAAACCCATCTGACAATAGTATATACACGATGACTTTGAGCCAAAATCATGCAAGTTCAATGCTGAAGAAACACAGTAGCTTTATCCCTCTTAATCAATTGCATTGATTATATAACAAAGTTTTATGATCCATAATGAGGATAGAAAAGATTACTGTTGTTTCCAGCAAGAATAGCAGCTGCTATTATATAAAGAACATACATCTGGATTTCAGAAAACAACTGTGCAGACTCTCATCTTTAAAACATTAAATTTATTCAAGCTGCTACTTTGTACTTTATAAGCTAAAAATTCTCTTCCTGGTTTTCTAATTGACCATGCCACAGTATTCTAAATGAATTAATAATTAAGTCACAAAGCAAGTATCATTATAGGTACAATTTTCAACTATGGCAAAGTGCTAGTTCTTCCTTTATTGTCTTGTTTTTTAATATAAGAAAAAGGAGCCTTGGGTGTGAGATAACTTTCTAGATTTATATTTCAATTAAATTACATAACAAAAAGCTGTAAGGTTTTTGAATAGCTGACATGCAATTTATTTGTTTAAATAATGTATATCTTCCCCCAGTATTATGCAGCACTACTCCTCTGGTGTACCAGAATACACGTTACTGTAACCCGGAATGTTCTGCTTTCTGATGCCTATTCTTCAGTGCTGTGGCAATCCATCAAAACAGCACTGCTTTCAAGAGCAACCACTGCAGAGCCTCATTTGAAAGACATTTCACATTCATCAGTGGGGCAGTTCCTGATTTCCTCTCTCCCTAGGCTATTAAAAAATAATCTCACAGCGAAAACAAGTATTTAAATTATTCTAAGTCAAGGCTGGGTGGGGCCCTGGGCAGCCTGATCTAGTGGTCGGCAGCCCTGCCCATGGGTTGGAGCTTGATGATCTTTAATGTCCCTTCCAACCTAAGCCATTCTATGATTCTAAGTCCCAGGGAAAAAGAGATAATTAAGCCTACAAAACCTGAAGTGGGAGTCTGAAGCATTATACCTGAAAAACCATCAGTTGCATAGTAAACTGAAATGATGACCCCACAGAAGGATTTAAACGGAAATAAATAGCCTGGCAGCCTGTCACTGGAACAGCAATTCACTCTATTTCCACAGTCCTGGAACTGATATTGTAACTTTTCATTTCATTTCTTAACTTACATAACTTAGCATTAAATGTAAAAAGTACTGCTCAAAAGCACTGCCGGATCCTGAAAGCCTGCATTGCTTTCAGGAGAAAAAGAAACATTTTGCAGTAATGCCTTCAGCGTGCCCACAGGGGCGTCCGCTAGATGTCACTGCGAGCACAATGTTAGCATCGGAGAGGTCGAAAGCGCCCGACTCAAGACTGTAATTTAACAAAGCGACTAACCCCATTACCTTCTCTTTGCCTCTTCATATTGAAGACTTAGTCTGACCTTCTCTGCTAAATTGGATCTACTTCTTGTTCCAACCTATTGAAAAAAATATTAGCCTTATCACCGTGTAAAACTGTAAAACAAATCAACAATACAAAACGAATGCCGAGGCTAGAAAAATTACTTCTTAAAAAATGAAACCACACCCACCTTTGGCCATACACTTGCTATTATGCACACGGTTAGTAACATACTCAGTGCTGTTTTCTTCTCATACAGTTCGTCTGCTTTTAATTACCGTACTACCATATTCCAGCAGAGTAAATCGTGTACATTTTCAGAGGTCTTGCATTGACTGAAACCCAAAATTTTGATCCACTTTGAATCCCCACGGAACTCAAAATTCAGGGTTAAATAGGTGCAATTTCAGGGCAAGACTTCAAAAACAAAAATAAAATGCTACAGTCTATTTAGAAAACCTAGTACAAACTCTGCCTTATAAATTCAGCACACAGAAGTATAAAGAAGGTGCCAAAATTAAGCACAGGTCTCTGTCACTGTAAATATACTGTCAGTGAAACAGAGAAGTTATTAATGAATCACTGAAGAGATAGTTCCCTTACGTTTTCTCAGCTGTGGAAATGAAACTGCACAGTTAGATTCTGAGATCTTGTTTCTGAAAATTAAAGACATTTTCAGATCAAAGTAAGTCTGCAAGGTACGTAGATGGATCCAAAAAATAATATTTACTTACATTCTTCTTCACTGTACTGGAACTACTTGATTAAACCAGATTGGTATAAATGCTTCAAGCTAAATATGAAAACTTCATCTGAATCCTGATTTAAATTTGAAGTGGAAAATCAGATGACTGATTCTAAGTAATTTTCTCTTAAACGTGCATATATGTAACACCTATAAGCAACAGTAAACAGCCGTTTGTAACAGCCAATTCCATTAACCACAGCATTCTGATTCAATTTCTCTTTACGTCTGACAAAATGAAAATGCTCACCTCACCAGAAACGTCAGTCTGAGACCCTGTATCCAGAGTTTGTTTAGAAAAACACAGCTGGGAATTTACAGAGCTGGAACTCAGGTCTGGTTCCGATGTCCCAGTATTCTGGTCAAGACTGAATTTCTCTTTCAGCTTTGCAAGACTCTGTCCAGGAAACAGAGAACAAGATGGCGTTAAACTGTCTTTGTACTTTTGTACAAGTTCTCTAGGGAAGCTGCTTTAGCAAGGAGTTGCACTAGATGATCTCCAGAGGTCCCCTCCAACCCCTGTCATTCTGTGAATCTGTGATACTTCACAGTGTTTATACTGGTTTCTACTCAAAAGATACTTATCTAAAAGACTCCAGTATATATATTTGCATTTTTACTCACATTAGACAAACCGTCCTTTCAACCAAGCAGTTCTTAAGTGACACCGAGTACAATCACATCATTCTGGTACTTGTTGCGTCTCTCGCTCTCCTTTATAAACCAATCAAATATTTGGCTGATGCAAAATAAATAAATAATCTACCTTCAGAAAGGAATGCAGAGCAATTTGGAGAACTCAGGCCCATTTAGAAAACGGCTACGCATCTCAAAATACGTATCTCAAGTTTTGCCCACGTAACATTTTAAACAGTGTTTTAGAGGTAACATGCACCTTATCTACAAGTTCAGATACCTATATTCTGACTGCCACACAGGGACTTTTTGAATTAGGAAGGTCACAGGCTTCAGTTTCTGCATCTCAAAAGAGATTTTAACACTAGTTTGGCACATGGTTTTGTAAATCCCTTAAAAAGTATAAAATGTACAGTATTTAGCATCATTAAAGTTCCTTCTGATGAAAGAAATCCACACAAAACTTACGCCAACCCTAGAAAATACCTTCATTAAATCTTGTTTTTCTCTCTCTCCTGAACTTATCGCCTTTCTGATGGATTTCAGTTCACTCAGGATGGCTTTGGCCTCACATAGTTCATACCCGCTCTGGCCTCCAGACATTTTTTGGTCAATTCTGTGGAAAGAAGAGGATAATAATACTGCATACTGCAAATAATGTTAACATCTCTGCTGTTCGGTTTCAGACAAGCATAGTTAGAGAACAGAAGGGCAAGAGTAACTGATAAAACTTCCTTTAGCAGACATGCAAAGAGAAAAAGGACAACGAAACCTGCATTAAAATACTTTCTGTGTGGCAAAAATGTCAAGCCATCCAACACACACACAGTGGATGGGTTTTGCTGACACAGGAAATTTTACGAAAAGGAAAAAAGAGCATGTTGGCATGAAAACCACTGATTCGGTCTTAAAGACATGTGGGGCACAGAGCGCTACCTGAAGTAATACTCCTACACGTGCTACCAGGAGTACAACATACTGCTGTCAACACGATCAAAAGTCTTATGCCCACCCTAACCCTCTGCAACGCAGAAGCAACTTTGGGGAGTAACTTTTATACTATTAGCTATTTGCAATACTTATAGAAGCAGAATGTATTATGGACAGCATTCCTCTACCCAGACCCACAACGTGACATCCAGACAAGCAAGCTTGTAGGTACTGATCGTTCTTGCAGAGAAGACATGTAAGCATATTCTTCCCTCAGCTTCCATCTCGTTTACCCTAATCCTAAGCACTAACCACCTAGAGCAGCTGCTGCGCTCACCCAGTCACCGGGCTCTCTTTACTCACTGAATCTATGGATAATTAATACCATGTCACACACTGGATAATTACCGAACTACTGGAATATCAATAATTAAAAAAAAAAGTAACTTAAAAATAAAGTTAAAGACATTTTTTCATTTTGGTTTTTACATATTGGCTTCAAAAACTTGAGTTTGTAAAACTACAGGTTGGAGAAATGTGTTAACTGAATTTTTATAGCACCATACAAATGGCTGCAGCTGTGTTTCGCAAAATTAAAAACAACAGGCATCTTCACCATCTACTAGAGAACGCATTCCTTTATCGTACAATTGGTTTTCTGTTTTTATCATCAGCCATCATCCTTCTATAAGACATTAACCTTGTGAGTGAGGAATGAACAATTGGGCAAGAGCAAAAAACACCTGAAACGAAGTATTCTATTTTTCTTTTAATTTTGTGCACAAATGTATCAAGATTCTAAAGCAGTCATTAAAGATATGAGAGTATCTTTTTTCCTTTCTCCACATTTCAGTTTTTCTGCAAAACAGAACCAAATTTGTGTAAAAAACATGACTCTGCACTCAGATTCCTACTCAAGGATGTATTTGTTTCAACTTGAAAGTTCCCCAAACTCTTTCATAAGTATGCACACACCTACTCTCCAACAGCACTCAATTTCTGGTAACCTACACCACTTTGCCAAGGTCAGACAGATACAGGATATGCCAACAACTGCAGTCATGAATGAACGCTTGGGTAATAAATACACCACATGCTGCCTACTAACACGCCGTGCCATATTCAAATTGTGACTGCTTTATTCTATATATAATTAAGATGGACAAGAAGGATCTCTGACATATACGATATTCCTTCTCTCTGTTTTAAATTAATGGGATTAGCACTGTTCAAAAGCGGCTGACTGAATTTTTTAAAACAAACGCCCATTGTATTTCTGTGGAATGCTGTTGACAGTTTCTGAAACATGCTTTGGATTCCTATCAAAATGGCCTGTGAGCGAGCTGCTTTAAAACAATACTTCATTGTTGAATTAATATAATAAAACCAGCATGATTGGCTAACCTTTAATCTTGGGACAGCAGCGTGAGTTTTTATTACCTTCAGCTTTAGAATCAATATGTCTTTCTCTTCTAAACTTTGCTTTGAAATCCAATTCATGTTTAAATAAATTCAATCAGTTATCTTTTTCTCCCCTCGCTCCACTCCACTCTTTATGTATTTAAATAACAACAACAAAAAAATCTCACATTTCTGCCTTAGTCAAAATGAAAGAAGACAGTGACTTCACTGGCATCCTCCTAAGGTGTTGAAGGGCTTCAGTTCCCAATCTACTTCATGCTCTTGTATTTAAAAACAACAATAAGAAAAAAAAGATTTGCTCCATTTGGACAGGCCTGCAACTATGATAGAGCACTGAGACAGGAGAGGTTTAGGTTAGATATTAAGAGGAAGTTTTTCACTCAGAGGGTGGTGACGCACTGGAACAGGTTGCCCAAGGAGGTTGTGGATGCCCCATCCCTGGAGGCATTCAAGGCCATGCTGGATGTGGCTCTGGGCAGCCTGGTCTAGTGGTTGGCGACCCTGCACATAGCAGGGGGGTTGAAACTAGATGATCATCGTGGTCCTTTTCAACCCAGACCATTCTATGATTCTAAGATTTTTGTTCACCATTTTCCTGGACTAGAATTTCTTTCTCCCATTCAATTAAATAAATAAACAAAATAGAATCCTACTGTATAAAACTGATCTATTACTATTTTAGGGCCCAAGTAAGTCAGGAGCAACACAGACTGCTCAGACTGAAAATAAATACATAAATAAATGGGTTTCTAATAATCCAACTTGGATACCCAAAATGCTCCCCTGGCTCAGCCCTTTGCAGCCGAGGCATCACAGCAGCTGGAACAAAGAAAGACAGGTCTCCAACCCTCAAATTGTAACTCATTTCAAACCCAGCACAGTTCTGCCACCATTTATGCCGCTGAGATCAGCATCCTCCTCTTTCTCTTTGAGTTTAGACGTTGGTAAGGAAGACAGACAGACCTAATTACTTCCTTCAGTTTTTAGGGTGTTTTTTTCTGTTTGTTTGTTTTCTTCAATGGGACATGCAAAGCAGCTAAATTCCTCCTAGGCACCCCATAACCACTGACTTTCCTTCTGCCTCTTTGCAGCCAAGCTCTTTTGTGAAAAAAGTAGAGGGAGGAACAGATTTCTCATGTTAACACTTGCATAATAGGTTTGCTATTTCTACAGATTTCCTGTTCCTTAACTGCAACAGGAAGAGTTGTAGATTCTCACGTTTCCCACAGTAATCTCACATAAGATGTATTCGCTTCTACGACTGAAAAAAAAGTTCATACAACCGAATTAAGTCAACTTCAACTATTTTTTTATTACTCACTGTTGCAGTGTTTCAAAGCCCTGTTCCTTGTACAGCAGCTCCTGCTTCATCTGAGAGAGTTCCCTCTTCAGCTTCTTAACCTTGTGTTAAATCAAAGCAAGACTTAGAAAATTCCTCTTGTTAAACGGCACAACACACAGCTTTGAACAATTAGCATACTCTCTACTTCGGGTGAGGAAAATAAAGAAAGAGTAAATGGCTCTACTGACACACATTAAAAACAAAAAGATCTGTTCTCTTCTTTACGTCTATGGGCAACATGCTTTAGTATTAAAGGGACACAAGCAGATTAAATCACATTCCTTATTTGTATTGATACCACACTGTGTTATTAAACCTGAGAGAACTTTAGCTAGTAATTTACTTCTCCTTGTTAAGCATGCATTCCAACTGTCCTACAGGGACAGTTCCTGCTTATTTTTAAGCTTACTGTATTTTCACATTCTCATTCCAGGAAGCTCTCAAGTAATTTACACTGTAGAAACAAAGCGTGGACTCTGCTTTTTTCTATGAGTTATCCTTTCTCATAAAGCTTTTCAGGCATTGGATCCCAAAATACGTAATTCACATTCACTTAACTCAAAGACAACAATAACTAAATACATTTAGATCACAAATATATGCATCTACTTAATAGAACTGTCTTCAGGAAAACATTCCCTACTTTCCCTAAATTTGCATGCTCACGTGCTTTTTATATCAATTTTTATATCAATTAATATTGATATTCAATATCAAATACTTATGAATTAAGAGGAAATTAAATGGAGGGTTGGTGATTTGTTTGTTGTTTTTAATGTGACAATTTCCAAACATACAAAAAGTTTCTGGACTAAATTAGAAGTGTACTTCTAACACAAACTAAAATTAATCCTCAGCACAAACAGAAAAAGAACATGAAATGTGGAGTCCCAAATGTTGGTATTTAATCACCAATATCTGCCTGATTTGCACTCTATTTAATAGCCAGATTTTTTCCCCCTCACTTTCCAATCAGCAAGGTGAAAAAAGGAAAAGCTCACAAGAAGTCTCCTGCTCTCACTACCACACTGAAATGCTTGATGTTTGTATGTAGGCCTTCAGACACTCAACTCCATCTTGAAAAATTGAGTATATTAAAATAAAGAATTTTTCCCACTTCAACTGAAAACGATTTCAAAATTACGGTTCCAAGACCTTTTGCAGCCACCTCTTCTTAGGTTGCCTACTTCGTGCTATTATTTAAACCAAGAAGTGTGATACTCGGCGTGCCAGGAAACCAAAAGTAGGAAGCATCAGCAGCTGCTGGAGCTTTCCAAGAGACTTAAAATGCTTCATATGTGTTTCTACATATAGATTTGTGATTTATACTTAAGCATTCAAGTTTGTAACTTCTGGCTAATGACTTTTCTTTGACAGAAACAAAATGCTGCTCCCAAGCTCCATTTTCTCCAAAGCAAATCTGTTAACTAGATAATTAGGGTTAGGTTCAGGCTTTTAGAAACTACAATCACTAGCTGCTCTACTTGACAGAAAACTGCTTTTATTTTGACTACAGATTATTTAGCATGATAAAACGACACATTCAGCTCTCCTTAACTCCTTTTTCCATGACCAGTGTGACACTTGCCTACAGTTAAGAAGAACAGAGAAATAAATAAGAATTTTTCAAGTCGAGGAATAATCTCTCTCAAGTGTTCCAAGCAAGGTTATAGAAAACAAACAGATATCACTACTGGGTTTCAGGTAAAGTAACATGTGAAATATGAAAAAGCCTTAACTTCGCTGAGAAATGAAGAACGACTACACTTTTCTTTAATCCAAAATGTGAATGTATTGTAATTGCAGATGGCATATTCGCTTTCAACTTCGAGGGCTGGATCTCTCTGAAGCCCTTACATTTTCCTCAAGATCATCTTCTGAGTGTCCTCTGCTGTAATTCATCATTATTTTATTATCAGGAAATGTGAGTTAGGTATGTTACCACAGAAGAACGTGACATACATGATAATAGAGACTCTGTGTTTACTGCACTGTAGGTCGCATTAAAATATCCTTGTGCTCCTTCCCTTCTCCTTCAAAACTTTTATAATCCCACTTTTCACAGCTCTTCACTTGTACTATCCTTCACCCCCATCCTACCGCATCTGCGCATCTTCTGAAGCCACCTGACAGACCTCTTGCTTCCTCCTTCTATTTTCAGGCATGCTTCTGTGCTAACCCTTCTGTCCCCAGTACTCGAGCACTAATAGAACATCAAAAAAAAAACCTCCTGTTATCTTATAAAGGTTCGTCCCCTACTTGTTGCATACGCATAAAATAGTCTTTGATCACATATCAAATTTTTGCCCCTGCTTATTTCATTCAGCAGCTGTCGTATTTCTGTCATATATTCTCCATGACATATTGTGCAATAGGCAAGTCATGCATCCAAAAGGTTCCATATGCATATATTAAGCACAGCTAACAAGGAAAAGGCCAAAGGCTAGTTCAGAACTTCCTCGAATGCTGAGTTTCCCCCCCCCAGCCACCATTAACCTGATGATGCCAGTAAACCTCAGCGAGTGTGTGTGACAGAGAAACGGGTTTAGTACTTCTGACTTAATAGTTCACTAATCAGTGTGCAAATTCTAACTAGTTGGCCAGCAGCTTGCTAATGGCTAACTTTGTTCCCCATTAAGTCCATGCATGCATATACTGCAGAATGCCACAAGGCTGAATATTAGCAAAGCATCCTCAAACATTCAACTAAGGGTGAACTATGATATAAGACAGTCATACCTCTCTTGCCATCTTCCTCGAAAACCACTTTCCAGCCCTAGCATCACAGGGCTCCACTTTTTCTTATCTCAATGATTCTCAACTCCAGAGGGTTTGGATGATAACACACTTTATGCTGATACAGATATTCTTGGACTGCACCCTTCTAAACTCTGCAGACAAGATTCAGGTCACCTATTTTAGGCACATATGCAACTTGGACTTTGCAATGCCAATAAAACAGGCATTGAGAACCAGCAGCACGTTAGGCTCCTTGACTCCGACAAGCAGTGAAGAGAAAAAAACTCCAGAAACTGACCAGCTGTGATTAGCACATTTGCCTCTCACCTGAGCAAATGGACAAGGTGTATATCTGTAGCTAAGAGGTAATTCAGTATTGATGCATTCCAAGCTGGGAGCTGATTAGATTTAAGTAATAGGAAAAAAACAAGCATAGGAACGCATCTGAATTTTCTCCTCTGGCTCTTAGGAGACTATATTTACATTTGGTTATGTGCACTGTTCTTCAACAATACCTTTAATTTCCCAAATATACCAGTGATTCCCTTGCCAATGGGAAACCATCTTTTACTGCTGTACTGATTTTAGAAAGAAGCTCTAGCCTTGTGTTTTCATTCTTGTTCCCAGCCAGGGTCCTTATTGCTGTAGATTCTAATCCCAAGCTTCCAAAATTTTTGCTCCAATAGTCTCACTGCTGCAATAGGTTTTCTTACTAATGACTTCCCCCTCTACTTAAAAAATAAGGGGCTACAGACCGAGATTTCTAAGAAAGAACAGGCTGTGCAAGCAGTAGGGAGGGCAGCAAACGGACAACAGTTTTACAGTGTATTCCATCTCTGATTTACACTGTTTTAAAATGTTACCGAGCTATTCCACAGTTTCTTTTAAACAGTAATTGTTTAGACTCCTAATGATCCACACTAAGGTGAAGAAGGATGTTATTCTCTGAGGCTTCTGAGTGCCGCACTGTGCAGAAGCCAGGAGGGGGCAACGGAAGAGCTGAGTAACTGACATCTCTCTGCTCACACAGAATCTATCCCAGCGCCGTTCAAGGACTACGCACAGAGGTTCTGTCCTTTTAACCTGCATGGTTTGATCTGATTTTTTGTCATTGCTAACTGCAGAAAGTTCCAGTTATCCACTGAGAAGATATGAACATGTGCCACAGCTTAAATAAATGAATTCCCTATGTAGATTTCAAATGTCTTCCACACTATTTCCTCCTTATTCAATATGAATTCACTAGAGACTAACCTGTGAGTGACAGTTCTTTACATGGAGTCTGTTAGTGACCACACTGGAAGAAGCTGATCACATAAAGACTTTTGCCTGTTAGCTATTTCAGAAAGTGAATAAAAACTTTTAATCCTCATCTGAATGTTTTGATTTTGACAAATTTTCACACCGTCACTACAAAGTGCTTTTTAAACCAGCAGAAATTTGTGAGGCAGTTCATGTAGCTAACAGCACATTTCTCATAGAAGAAAGATCGTGTGCAGTCATCTAGATGCATCTCATTTTGGCCCACTACCTTTTTATTTTCACCTAATTATTTTTACTTGCTCTTTATAAGCAAAATCATAAAAGTAAAAATAGATAACAGATTTATTTAAATCCACATCTTATTAGACTATCTGTCAAAGTTTCACCAAAGTGCGTTCTCTAGAATTAGCTGAGACAGCTTTCAAAATTCATTTAAAAATTCATTACAAGCCCTTGAATGGTATTTAATGAGAATATTAGGAGGTTTCGGTATCAGGGTGCAAGATACCTCTGCTAGTTCAACCTTCGCATTCTATAGTCAGAAAGCTGCATACAGAATACAAATGAATATGAATTAAGAACTCTCACCCTTAATCGTGTAGTGGAGATTTCAGCCTTCAGAATGTCAGGGTCATACTTTGTGCTTGATGAAGAGCCTGAGAATACTTCAAAAATAATAATAATAATAATAAAACAATAGGACAAGTATTTAAATATTCTTAAATCATTAATCAATCTCTTCCTTGACATATCCACATTGATCTAAAGCTACAAAGTACAGAAAGACTGTAATGCTTTACAAATCTATATCCTTTTATAGAGTAGTCAGCACTGCAGCTTGGCGATCATTAATGGGTATGATCTCACCTTGAGCACTATGCGCAGTTTTGGATGCCACAACATAAGAAGATCATAAAGCTATCAGAGAGCTCCAAAGGAGGGATACAAAGGTGGTTAAGGGTCTGGAGGGCATCCGTCTCTAAGAGAGCGATGTGGCTAAGAAAACAAATACAGGCCTCTGAAAGCTCTTCACCATGCCAATCCCTTGACCAATACTGTAACACACATCTGTATTTCACCCCTAATTCATACATGGTGTAAAACTATAGTGTGAAGCAGCAGCAAACTCCTTTTTTGGTCCACTGCAGGTACCTGTCAACACAGTAGAGTCATTTCAGTATGCAGCCATGAAGTGCAGGAGATCCTATTTACTTTGAACCTAGATTTGGTAGAATTTTGTTCTGACATACTGTGTGACAAAACAGAGTTCAGAGCAGACTGCTCTAAACCATGGCTCAAGTCAGTTCAATTGTATCAGACAGGAGAGTGTTCTTTCCAGCAGAATATCTTTATATTAAAAAAAAAAAAAAAAAAA